>JABFPN010003065.1:0-19436 GCA_022817305.1 Leptoteleia sp. ZL-2020
AAATTGATTTAAAAATTCAGACTTTTTAATTGAATACAATTTTCCCATGTCTAAAAAATATGCTGAATCAATTGCAAGCATCAAATCAGCATTTACAGAATAATAATTACAAAAACACTAACTCCGTGACAGCAGACTTACTGCATCACCTTAAGCAGTGTAATAAATTATAATATATATAATAACTTTAACTATATTCATAAATAAATTCTATAATAAGTAGCACATGTTCACGAGTTATTAACAATATAGTAAATATTATTTAATGCAATGTTTTTTTAATTTACAAACAAAAATATTGGCCAAATAAGAACTTCTGATCAATAATTTTCACTTAGCACTGGAAATATTTCATTTTCTGCAAATTAATTCTTTTATGAAAAATATTGCTTGAGTGGCATCGTATATCAAGCATGAAGCAATAACTTTTTTTTTATATAATTTTATAATTCTCAAAAATTTTATTTTTCACAACATTTATAATAATTTTGTAAAATATTTATACATGTATAATAAAACTTCTTCAACTAAAAATACAATTTTGTGAAATTTTGTAGAAATTAAAATTCTTTGATTGCCTTAATTTTTTCCCAAAAACAAGTATAATACGAAAAAATATTAAAAATGCACGTATACCTCACAGATAAGATACTAACTTAAAAACAGTGGGATCACTGGGAAGATCATTGTTTAACTGAATTATCTTTCTAATCCAATACTACTTTTATACTTGCCACTAATTTGCATAACTCATCATTGATTTAACCTTTTGATCTCATATCGTCTTTTTATAACTACTACTCTACGGTATAACAAAACTAAACTGAAATATCACCCCAGCGTTTAGAGGTTATACAACCTTTGTAGATACACTTAGAGAACAAAAAATAATGTATTGAAGAAACTATCGTATTATACACAGAGTTTCGAAAAGGAATTCAAACTTAATATACATATTAATTACATTAATAATAAATATTATCCAAACAATGTCGATATATTATAGAAATAAATTGCAAAATAGAATATACAGATAAATAAATATACATTGCTTTGTTATGACTCATGGTAATATATATATATATATATATACACTAATTTTATTAATATATCATTTGTTTGAAAAGATATTTTACAAATTCTTCAATGTAAATGATTTATGTAAATAAAACAGTGCATTTTGGAATTAGTTTCACATAAATTTCACATAAATCTGGCAAATTATTATTCAAAGAATTTTTATATAACAAAGTTAATACCAAAAAGTGCTATATATAGTTTAAAAATTATCTTAGTTTATTCCAATTACATCAGAACCAGATGTAAAGAATCATCGGGCATTTTTATTAATTTTCGCTCAATTATCTTCGAAAATCTTTTTTATGCGGGTAAATGAAAAAAAAACGATAAATAAACAAAAGTTTGTTGCTACTAACACAATAAAAATGGAATCACAGTGACGATCATCTTGTTAAGAAATCTATTACTACGAAAAGTCCGAGTTTCTTCCAACTATACAGTTACATAGCGCTGACCTATGATCGAGAAAAAAAGTTATCTAATCACCGAAAAGTGTTATCTTGTTCAATCCTCATCAGCACAACAGTAGCAATATTTCTAATCATGCCGCTAGTTATATTGTCGATTAAAAACCGGTTTTATTCAAGTTCCTTAACTTGATCGTTTTCATCATCTTATACATTTTTGGGGCTTTCATTAAGCTTAAAATATTCATCGTAAAAAGAAGCCTAAAAGAATAAATGAGAGACATAAAGAAGAGCACAACCACATTTAAATACAGAACTTTCATTTTATTCTGTCATACCCTCTTCTATCATTACATTACATAAAACGATTAAACACTATCCTAGCGCTTGAAAGAATTATTATAATATTGCAATATTTGACGAGCCGTAGATCTTATCGAACGACGTCCATTATATAGAAAATATGTCTTGTTTATGTACAATATGCGAATCCTTAATATTTTCACTTGAAAAATGATTTTTTTCTTCATTATTATTATTATAATTATTATTATAATTATTATTATTTTTTCGACTTTTTATATGTATTTCCAAACAAACATTTGTTACTATGCTGTACAGTCATATTCAATGAGTATTCATTATTTTTTCTCTTCCATCTTTTGACAGATAAAACCGATGGGACACAACTACGTTGTAAGCTGCAAACAAAACCAATTCTCTTTCTTTTTTGCCGTGTGAACTACTTGGATTTTTTTCGTCGTCGTGCATCATCACCTTTTACGGTTTATCAATTAATTTACTTTACTTTAACTTCTTGTTTCGATCTCGGATAATTTGTGCATCGTTTTCTCAAGTAAACACACATATTACAGCCCTAAGGATATTTCATTCTAATACGCATTTTCAACAATACATTATTTATTACATGGTAGTTTATTATAATGTATTATATTTCAATATAGTACATACATTTGCTAGAAAAGAAAAAGGATATTCAAAGAAAAATGGAAAAAAGAAAGAATAAAAAGATGCAACGCTAAAATCGAAAAGGAGTCCAGAAAATAACCATTTATACTTCTCACATAATGCATTAGATATTTACAGAGCAGCTTATTGGAGAACTTTCAGACTGTAATACGCTCAAGTGTGCCCTTAATCATCGGCTTTTAATCCGTTATTATTACATCATTATTAATTGTTTGTTAACTTTTCATTTTTCATTTGTGCTAAACGACAGTTGCGTAGCTCAATCATTTTACTACGTATACAATACTCTCGGCAGCGTACAGCTTGCGATTTTTATTTTATTCTGCGGAGCTTTCTTTAACTTATTTCATGTTGGTTGGTCGCGCGAACGAATGCCATCCACACGGCACACGCTCAAGCCCGATGTAAAAGTGAAGGACCTTTGGTCGCGCGACTTATCGCTACACGACAACGTACACAGCTTTGAATACTGTTAAAGTGGTAAGTGTTTTAAAACTGTAGTCTTAACAAACATACGTTACAAAAACTTGTAACTTAACTCTTAACGGTCCTTTAAGAAGCTTAAGTACCTGAAGCTAACTTTGGAGAACTCTCGTTAGGGCTCGACCGTTTTTCAATTCATAATTTCTTCCTTCTTTCTTGTCCTGCGCTTATTTTCTTCCTCGCACTTTTTTCGTCTCTAACGCGCAACGTCTCGCTACAATGTTTGTCGTCGCGTTCATTTCCTTTTCATTCTACATAAATGCGTTCGGTACGACTAAGAAATGGCAAAAGGCCATGCTATCACCAATTAATGATTATTTCCGTATCTTTACTCCTTCGCCGAGTAGTGACCCGAGGTGGCAATTAAAAATCTCATTTTTTATGATAGTTCGAAAAATACGCGTCTATTTGGTGCAATGTTCGCTCAAAATGTTTACATAGAGAAGTTTTCAATATATATATATGTGTGTGTGTGTGTGTGTGTGTGTGTGTAAGTGTATGTATATATGTATGTGTACGTGTGTGTATGTATATACTTTTCATATATATGTATATACTTATATACATATATATATATATGCATATCATGTACAGGAAGATAGAGGATATTCTTAATTTTAAATTGCAAATATTTAAACTAGACTCTTTTTGTTTCGTAATCGTACCTCGTATTAAGTTTATTCTCGTCAGCTCAAAATCAAATGCCAAAAGAAACATAAATGAACGACTGAACGATGATAAATCGATCGGCAATGAGCTAACGATTAGAAAAATCCCTGTGTAATCCGGAAAAGAATAGAAAAACAAATAAATAAAAAAAGTAAATATCTTGAACCGAAGGTAAATGCGTTGTGCAACCAAGCGATACCAAACTAAGGAGTCAGTTGACAGCTTTTCGGACTATTCATAAACTTTTAATGAGATCACATAAATTCTATTTCTTTCCACGAGATTTGCGCGCGATTAGGACGCGCTTTGAACAAGATCTCAAAGCGAATCGTTGCGACGAAAACAATCAAGCGGTTTGGTTGAATGGCAGGAGAAGAGAAACAGAGAGTCGGAGTCAATGCGATCGATCGCAGGCGCTCACGCACTTTTCGAACGAAAAAAGTGAAGCCGTTCTTTTGTACTAAAGTGCAGCGATGTAAATACAGTTTTGAAATCACCTATGCAGTCTATTTCATCATTTACAAATTACGGATTTCGCTTTATACAAGGACAATTTTTATTCGATTCGATCGAGTTGTTATATTCTGCCTGTTGTTTCTCCGAATTTCATTTTTATTGATAAGTAACGTTGTAAAGGTACCTTTTCCTCTTATTTTGAAACCCAATCGAATCGAGCCAAAAATTTTTAAAGCGCGACGGCGGCACAATCGGCGCGTTCATTTCGTCGAACAGTGGTGTCTAGTTGAAATTCTTACAAAATTACAAAAATAAGTTCGCGAAATTAAATACTTACAAAATGGGATGAGAGGGAAAACTACGCGAGAACGTGATGAAAGAGGACGAAATGAACGCCACCGACAGAATGTTGTTACAATAACGACGTCGCGTTTGGATACTGCAGGTAGTTTTACATGTGTATACAATAGTTTAATGAGGATTGGTTTACGGTTGCCTATTACTCGTCATTTTCCCCTTATTTTCCGCGCTCGCGTACAATCTACGTTCCGTCTCGAGCTTCGTCCTCTTGACTAGATTGCATTTCTAATAATCTTAAAATTTTATAATCTAAATCTGTCGATCATAATAATTCATGCTATCACTACAATCATAAGAACACCTAAAAGTAAAAGGATACTTCTACCTTTACCAATAAATCTAATAAATTGTTCGTCTGGGGTGAGAGCGAACATCCATTTCATACTTTACTCTTTTTTTTTGTTTTTTTTTTTGTTTTTTGTCTTTTTATATTTTATTTTTGCATAATTTGCGTTCAGAAAAAGTTATGTCTTCTTTTCAAAGCATTTCATCGTTGAATCCAAAAATTGTCAAAACTTGTTGCGCTGTTTTACCATTTTATTAAAGCTTACAATTGCTTGTATGTACACTATATGTTTGACTTTAAGGGAAAAGAGGAAGTAAAAAAATCTTTTATCGCGGTACAAGTTGTGCTCGTACGTCCAAAGGTGTGAATTTTTTATGAGTCCTACGCTCAGATGACAAAAAGAAACTTTTATTTTGGTACTTTCTTTGAGCCACAAATCACCAAAGTAATCGTTTCAATATGACAACGATCCATTTAATGACAGAAGTCGAAAAAACAAGAAAAATCTACTTCGTAAAGCATAAGCCACATTAATCAAACTCAAATCAATTGTTATAATATATATTGTAGAAAATGTGTATTAAAATTATATGGAGCAATTCTAGTATTTATTTAAGAGGTAACTAAATATAATTGTCATCTATAAGAAGAATACTAATTATTTTTATAACTCTAAGTTTATTTTTAATTACAGATGACGTTGAAATTGTACATAAAATCCAGCGAATGACTAATAAACATTCATTCATTGTAACGAATTCGGAGGTTTGCTCTGAAAAAATAATGTTTTACAACATTTAATTTAAAAACAACCAAAGAAATACTGCAACATCGTTCTTATATTGTCGAAATAGGCAAGTTAAATAACTACTAAAAGTTTCTTTTTGCATACAGGAGTAATGTACGTAATTTAAACCAGAAAGTTATGGAATCAATGGTCTATTATATACAGATAATAAAAGTCGAGTAACAGAAACTCGTAATTCAAACGAGCTCAAACAATCTCCCGTTAAACAAAAAAAATTTATAAATAAATACAAAGACAAACGCAGCAAAAATGAAAAAAAAACACCTCTGACTTTAGAATCTCGCTTAAAATTAACAATTACTCTTATATATTCATTTCGCCTCAGACAATAAATAATCGACTCTAGCATGTACTATTACACTTTACAATAACTAGTTAACAAATTGCTAATTGCGTTATGCGTCATGAGCCGTTGTGGCCTGGACACAACGAGAAATCAACCGTGCCCCCGTGCGAGAGGATGCATAATCAAACGTTTAATCTCGTTACAAAAACTGTTCAGCCGGATCGATATTCCGGGAAGCGTTTCGCGAAATGCTCGCGCCTCTATGTACACATACTCCACTGGCTCTCCTCCCGTAATTGCATGAAAACAATTGATCGCGAACTGCAGTTCGGTCGGATCCCGACGAATTTACAGACAAAGATATACAAATCTACGAATCGCTAAGACTACCTCTTCTTGCCGAGGGGTTTGCCGGTAAGCCGCTTTTTTAGCTTGCTATGGTCGAGTTTTACAGGAGGCGGTGCTTTCTTCTTAGGTCGCTCAGGAGAGCCGTTACAGCAAGCGTAGCCTTTCTTAACCTGGCCCCTGAGACTTGCTCGCCTGGAACCTACGGCTTCCGTATAATGATGATGATGTTCCTCGTCCGACATGTCAGACATTTTCTCCTCTGAATGACTCTCATTCAAAAAATCACCACCACTCTTCACGTGCTTAGAAAAGATGACGTTCGCCTCAGCACGGTTCAGAACCACCCTCGCATTTACCTGCAGCTTGTCTTTCTTAAGATATGCGCAGTGGTCCGGTAGTTTAAGTTTGTTGTCATCTAAACCGTTCGTCGCAGTGCCACCCGTGTCCTCGTTCTGACTGCCCTCGCCTATGCTCGAGTCTTCGTCTTCACTGCTCGACCTGGTGCGTTCTGACACCGGACTGTCCCAACCCATGTAACTCGATCTGGAGATCTTGTTTACTCGCCGCTTTTTGTTTGAATAGGTGTATTTGTGCGTGGACAGAAGCGGGCCCGCGATGGGTGACAACGGTGAAGGAATGATAACGTCTGCGCTGCTGCCTCCCAACAGTGTAAGACTCTCATCCGAGCTGGCAGCATTGTTAACGTTTACTGCACCCTCTGAGTCCAGTTCGGTATCCAGCTTGGCACTGGATGCGCTACTGCTGGGCGTTCCCTCTTTTGAACCATTCCTTTTTGAATCTTTCGGCTCCGGGGATGGGCGTGAGGTATCGCTCGAGTCCTGACTCAGCTGATCATAGTTTAGGTGTAGCCTCTTACTGGGACTCGATGATGTCTCGTCCACCTTCTTGGTGCGCTTCGTCGCATCCTTATAATGACAATATCGTATTTATTATTTGTTTCTTTGTAAAACGTACACAAATATAACAAGTAAACAAATTTTTGTTTTAAAACATAAAAGATGAAAGTGTCCTGTATCCACAAAGGCAAAAATTACTCATTTTTACATTTAAAAATTATTTGTAGAGAAGAAACAAAATATATTTTTTAATATTTTTTGAATAATAAATAGTTAAATTAAGCTTCTAGTAATAGAAATTAAAAAGTTTCTAACATAAATAAATAAATTTTTGAATATGAATGTAAACATTTATATAGAATTGTTAACTTCGTACCTTGAAAATACGTGTGCGATGCACTATCTGGCTCTTCCTACGCTCATTCGGGCTGTTATCCCTGCTGCCGCTTGATGAATCTTGCGACCGAAAGTTGTACGAGCTGTACGATTTCAACCCGAGGGATTGGCTGCAGGACGCATCCTGCGAGGATTGATCAAATGACGGCGAATGGTTCGTATCGAACAGCAGGTCAGCCTCGGGAAACAGATCACTGGTGCTTGGCTCATCTACACCCAGATCCTCGCATTCCTCAGATAAACTCTTTTGCAGTCTCAGCTCACGTTCCATTGCTGCAGCTTTACGTTCCATTCTTTGTTGAAGTAATTCGCGGTCTAATCGTGGATTTGTCTGGCTCTTAGACGACACATGTGATTTATTAGAATACTGCTGAAACGACTCTATGGGATGATTTAAAAAATATTTCTTCTGATAACTATGACCGCTACCCATTTCGATCGACTGATTTTTACTCATGATCTGGAGAACGTTGTGCACATTCTCTGTGCTGTCTGCGTTCTCACGAGGGAACGCTTTAAGTGGCTCGATATTGAGAGAAGTTGTTGATGCAGGCTCATACCTCCAGGGTGCGTCAGGTGAAGACTTACGTTCAGGCTCCCAAGCTTCCTGGAGACGTGCATTGCCACAGAGAACACCGTTGCCTACTTTACACGAACCCGAGTCTATTGATTCTAAAGGTCGAACTCCGCTTTCTTGATTCGTAGAGGGCTTCAACCCAGTACCTGGTAAGAACTGAGCTGAGTTCTCTAGGGTGATAGATTGCTTGCTCGCCATCACTGGTACAGTCTCTGCAAATTGTTAATTTACTGGTTTCTTTTTAAATTTAAAAATGGTTTATATCGCTTCATAAGTATGTTTATGAATCTGATAACATGATGATTGTTTATTATATGATTCATTATAGAGAAATAAATCTAATTGTTAGCTATGAAAAAATAAATTTGATCCGCTATAATTTTCATTGGTGTAATGATCTTGAAAATAAATAAATTAAAACGATATAAAATTTCATCATTCTCTAAAACTAATAGTCATTTTTTATTAAGTCATAGTTCAGAATCAACCCATTCAATGTTACTAAGCCATTCGAATAAATTGGTTACTGAAATAAGCCCAAGTATTGATGTAAAGTGCGAACAAGGGGGGGGGGGGAGAACTCCGGCATATGGTGGATTATCCCCCCCTCCTTTATAATCAAAATTGAGTGAAGCTTAATATTTTGACTGATATTTAACTGATCTATAATAATTAATTCAACTTTTCTAAATAATAAATTGTCGATAAATGTATTATTTGTATCTAATAAATAAAAAATTAATAATGAAATCAAATAAAATTTAAACACAGTTTACTTATAATTGAATAAATATCACCAAATAACAACTTAATCATTATGAACATTTTTTAACATTCCATGTTAATATGAATGCCATATTATATTTTAATAATATTTCTCTACACTTGCTTTATTAAATTATAAACGATTTGAATAATAATATAATGAAACGCATGTTATTACGGTACGAATTATGCCCATATATTTCTTAATGATATTAAACATTAGGAAATGTTATTTTTCATTTTACAATATTTATATCTATAAAGAAAATTGAAGTGTACATAAAATTAAAATAAACGAACTTTTTCATATTTACTATTCATATATTTATTTATCAGAATTCATTACTGACATTTTTTAAATTATCTACAAATATAAAACAGTAATCTAATTTTTAATTTAAATTAATTGAACTAAATAAAATTTTACACATTCAGAACATAACTTTATTACCTTTGGTGCTTTTCAATTACGTTGCATGATTTTTTTACGAAATAACTTTCTTTATCTTTATTATCAAAAAATAATTACTATTGGCAGATTATATTAATAAAGTTATCGTTCTGACTGCATGGGTAAAATTATATATTTTATACATATAACTAAATAAAAAATAAATAAACTATGATGTAAAAAATGTTGAGGTATGACAAGGCTGCGTGTAACTAGTAATTTAATTTTAATTACTTATTCTTCTATCTTAATTTTGTACAACCAAATATATTATTTAATGACATTATCATACAATATATGCATCAAACATTTTTTTAATTATTTCAGTTTTTATTTAACATTTAAATCAATTTTATTAAATATCGAGCATTTATCAACCTCTTATAAATTTTCGGAATTGCACATTTTTTTGTTTATAATAGATTATATTCTTCCTACGATTATTAATTTAATTGTAAATAAGTACTTTATATATATATATAAACAGTAATTACAAACTGACGAAGCGTCGATATTTAATAAAAATACAATTGACAAACGATGCAATTGGCACAAGTAAAATTCTAGCAAAATATCCGAACTTATCACAAAAAAAAAAAAAAAAAAAATAACCGCGTTTCTTAAGAACACAAGTGAGATCTGCATTTTGAGTCCATGCGTAACATGCAAAAATACAAAAATTGCAATGGAAAACGAAATGTTCGGAAACACATTCACAAACACACACACAATAATGCTTACATAAAAAAAGTAAAAGAATGTATATGTATATTTAAGTGAAAATTAGTATAACTTCAAATGGACATGTGCTTATTTGATTTGATAGTAATGGTTACACTCCGATAGTTTATTAAATAACTAATCAGAATGTTCAGTTGTTTCCATTCCTGTTCTTCAAATGCTGACTTATTTTCTAAATTATGGATGAAAATGGAGAATGTGATGCGACAGTAATTCTTGTATTGACATTTTGAGAAAGATAAAGTATTTGAATTTGCAATAAAGTAACAGACTAGAAAAACTTGTTAAATTCAAATATATACAGATTACCACAAATGTACAAGCCTCTGTCCTTTTTCAGATAACACTATTAATTCTCGTTATTTCAATTTATTATGTATAATAATAAACAATTTTAAAAAAAAACTATTTTACAATATAATATAATAAAAATTGAGTATAATTATTCTGAAACGAATCAATAAATAAAAAACTTGCATAAAGTACAAAATACCGATATAATACATTATTTTTATGAAATTGATACTATAACACTATTTTTCTAACCTAATTTCATGTAAAATAATTTTTTTTTCGCATACAATGATTTATAAAACATTTCATCATTAAATTAAACATAATTAAAAAAAATAATAATAGTAAAATAAGTAAAAAAAATGTCAAACCGTTATTTGTATATATTCAAACAGTTCGCAAAGTTTAAACGAATTAAACTTTTATTTTGTAAATTAAATCTGTTTTATAATCTTCAATGCATTTATTTTTGGTAAAACTTGTTCCACTATATTCTGCTACTTAAATTTGCTATAAAAATTATTTATGTTTGTTTATTATTTTAACCTTTTTGAAGTAGTAAATAATTCTTTCTACCAATTATTACTAGAATCAAGATAAATATAATGAGGAAATTTTCATTGTATTTGACAACGAATGGTTGTTTAAATATCATCTTATCAATTAGTAATATATAAATTATTAATAACTAGATAATTCATGGTATAATATAGACAGGAAATTCAGCAATCCAGATTATCTAAACTGGGTATGCACAAGTAAAATATATCATTCGTTTTTAATAATAATTTATTACTTTTTACGATATATTTGTAGATGTTATTTTTATATCAACAGTATATATACATATAATAATACTAAAGCAAGTATGTAAATCATTAGTATTATTATATGTATATTTACATCTATAATTCACTGTTCTGCTGAGTAAAGAGATGTATGAGACAGTGGTGCATAATTTTGTTTTAATTCTAAGAACAAAACTATGCACCAATTTAAATGATCTGTACCAAAGATCTTTTATATTATTATATTACACATATCTTTGATTCTTTTTGTCAACGTATGTTAACATAGATAAATAATTAATGCAGAAGCTGTCACTTAACTTTATTATTGAAAAATCTTTCTCGAAATGACAAATGAAGAAAGAAGTGAGGATGAGCCACTGCTAAATCTTACCAATTTTCACATTACTGTGCAGTGGAGTTGAGTTCACAGCGTCATCGAGCTTCCTCTTAGTCGCTTTAGGCGACAAAATCTTTTCGACGTCCCCTGTACCATCTTTAGGTTCTTTCTGCTGATTATTATTAACATTTTCCGTCTGCTGAGTAGTGAACGCCAATGTCATCGCGCTCGTGGGCATCCTCTTGTCCTGAATCTTGGATTCGTGCATTTTCTTCTCATTGCTAGATTGCACATTAGTCGAACCTGGGGCTAAACAAACCACATTTTCTCCCTTGATCTGTGCATTGCCGCCTAATTTCGCGATTGACGAATTAAATAGTCTCGTAGGTAAACTCAAATTTGGATTACTCGTGATGACACCGCAGATCTGCTGACTATCTTCCGTGACGCTTCTAGGGATAATGCCGATGGTTTGCTTATTAACCAAAATCGTATTTGTTGCTGAAGTTTGATCGGTCGATAAGTTTACAGCGCCGCTTTCTGACTTGGTCGAATCTGAAGAAGCTTTATCCGTCGAAGATTCGTCGGAAAATGGTGTGGTATTATTTTGAGGTACAATGATAGACTGGTTGGTGGCAGGCAAGTTTTGCAATGATGGCAGCTTCACTTGTTTGACTTGAGTTGGCTGTGAGATGATCTTGTTGCTTTGGTTGAGGAATGATTGAAGAACTAAAGCATTGGAGACGCCACTGGCACCGGTGGAGCGCACGGTCATAGGACCCGTCGCGAGTAACTTCGAGCCCCCTGATACGATAGTGAATTGTTGACCACTCTTCACGAGGTTCATAGGCACCAAATAATTGGTACCGGACACCAGAACCGCGGTGCTCGTCATTTTGCCCGTGACCGATGCTAATGCTTCACTCACACTCACCGAAGCTGTCTGTACAGCTTCTTGTACGATTACCGCTCGCGGCTGCACTGTGCTCTGTTCCGTGAAAATCACGTTACGTCGTTTCGCATTCGAATCCGAGTCATCGTTCGAGTCATTTCGAGACTCCGGAGTTTCATTATTGTTAACAGAACTTGGCTCTTCTGGAGCAGAAAATCCAGCTGGACTACTATCCTGCACGTGTGCAACTCCACTAGAAGAATCTTCGCTGCCCATGGTTCTGCCTAAATCATCAGCACTTGGACTCAATTCTGAACTTTGCTGACCTGTAGGTTTCGACTTACCGGAACTAGACTTTTTTCTTTTCGAACTTTGACTCGGATTCGTTGGAGGATTGGAACGTCTCCTCGGGGCTGGTTTGTTATTCAAATCTGGCGAATTTCTTAGTTGTTCCGCATACTCTGTGAGAATTGCATAGATCCTTTGCGTGGTTTGTTCGTCTTCCTGTGGTTTTTGTTGCGGTTTAGCGATTGGCGAAACCTTCGAAGTATTAGTAGCACTAGTCTTTACTGTTTTTGGCGCGGCTTTCTTTGCAGCTTTTGGCGAGGGTGCTGGTGTGGTCTTACCGACAGACGGCGTTGGTGCAGGCGCAGGCGTAACGCACGGACTTGATGAACTTTGAGACGTTACACTGAGAGCTGGAGACGCTGATGGCTGACAGTAACTGGTTACAACCACAACTGGTGCTGGAGTTGTCATTTTCGATTGGTTCACGTACGCCAACGAAACTTTCTGCTGGAATATTTGCGATCCATCTTGTTGGAATGTCACTGCAGTCCCATTACTTGGGAATTCTGTATTTGCCGATTGTGAAGGAATGATCAAAGACTGACCTAAATTTGTGACGGAGCTTTGTTGTTTGGATGCTGGAGACTGTGCAGTTTGTGTTTGCGCAACGTTGGTACTCGACTGATTCAACTGAGGTTGTATCGTACTCCTCTCTTTAACCTGCTCAAGGACGCTTTCAAACTCTCTTAGTTGTTCCAATGTAGTTGAGCTCACCTGATTAGGCACTTCTATTGGTGTGTTTAATAGAGCCTCCGCACGAACAGCTGGTTGATTTACCGCAGATTGCTGCGGTTGAGGTGTTTGCTGTGTTTGACTTTGAGCCTGTTGAGTTTGTGTCTGCTGCGAAGGTTGCTGCAATCTAGGCGCTGTGAGTACTGCCTGGATTGCACCTGCACTGATTTGCTGTCTTATTGGAGCACGAATAATATTCAATTTTACTACTGGAGTACGATTACCTGGAATCGCTGAATTTGCATGGGATATTGCAGGAATTATATTTAACTGACTGGGATTTGTTGTAGATATTGTGACTGGGATTTTGTGCGTATAGATGACACCAGGGGAAGAGTTATGCATTGTTTGGACAAGCTGAGTGAGCGTTTGACTCACAGCTGGACTGGCACTTGTTGCAGTTGTCGAGCTCTGTACTATTCCTAGAATTGGTCTATTTCCACCAACTTGTAAGTTCGGTATATTGTTTGAGACAGACTGAACGATTCCAGTAGTTGGCTGGTTTGCAGTCTGCACTGCTTTCGAAAGATTACTGCTTTTAGTTTGAGCAATAGTGTCCGTTGTAGAAGCCACAGCTATGGTTGTCGTATCAGTGGTAGGAGTGTAAATAGGCTTGCCAAAGGCCTGCTGAAACTTCGGTAATCCAGTATTCTGACTCATAGTTTTTAGTGGCGCCAATCTATCAAATGTATTTGCTTGAGATTGTACGTGTCTTGGAAAGCCTTCCTCTATGTTCTGCAGGGTTAGAACATTTCTCGGACTCGGAATGGCACTTGCATTGATAGGTGTAATTTGATAAGTGCCATCTGGCTTGCAAACAATTTGAATCTGATCATTGCTCATGGGTATAGACGCAGATGGCGATGATGATTCAGATGGTGACTGACTTCTATTTCCTCGTCGGGATGATGTTAATGTCCTTGGACTATCAGGTTCTATAGTAGAAGCATTGTTAGAATCTGTAGGTGAAGCATCTGATGGCTGGTTAGCTTCCTCTCCCACATCATGCAAAGATGAAGAAGTTTGTCCTGCCGGGCTCATACCAACTCCACTGTCATGACCACCGGAAGAAGGCGTACCCGGCAGTTGAGCACCGGTAGCAATAGTTGAAGCTGCAGCAGTTGTTCTTCCACCATTATTTGGACTTTGGGCAATATTTCGAGACAACTGAACAACATTAACGGTAGGTTGTACTCGAGGTGGTACCATCATGTCCAGAGAATTCATACCAGGGACATTTTTAGCTAGTATATCTGAATCAGTGACGGCCTGAGCAAGGATATCATACTTACTCTTCCTAAGACCGGTTTTCGCGTTTTTCTTACCACCCCTGGCTCCACCCTTTCGCTTCTGATAAGTCATATTTTTTTGGATGTTGAGTAATTCACTACTCAAATCTCCTGCGGCAAACTGCTGCTGCTTCTTCGTCTGTACTAGTTTACGATCAATCTCATCAGTACGAGTTAATACAATTTTCGGATTGAGATTTAATGTACTAAGCATTGGTGCAAATTTATTAATCGTACCAGATCCTTCACTTGTATTATTATTATCCTTGGTCACTTTCGTATTTAAATTTTGTATTCGTTTGGGCTTCTTAGCATTCTGAGGTCGAAACATGCGCAAGGACTTCAATACTGCAGGATCCGATCGTTTTTCGGTAATGATTAACGGTGCGGCAGCTGTATACGCCGAACCTTTGATAGTTTCCCTCTTGTTTTCATCCAAGTCCGCGGAGAAGAGAGTGATAATGTCACTGTTACTAACATCGGAGCCACTGCCATCATTGATTGGATTATGTACGTTTTCATTAACAAGCATGTGGAAATGAGAAACTGCTTCTGGATTAAGCTTTTTAGCCTTGTTGCGCTTTTTCAGAGTGTTTTCTGGCGATTTCTTTAGTTTCAGTCGACACCCATCACTGCCTAGACTATCCGTTTGACTATCTTGCGTATTTGTGTCGTCACTATCAACACTAAGTACAGAAGCTTTTCGTTTTCGGTATCGTTTAGTTTTGGGCTCGGCACTATCATAGTCGCTTTCAGAGGATTCGAGACGGTGAACCTTGCGAGGCCTACCCGGCCTACGAACAGGCATTACACTACCACTGTCCGAATCTGAACTATCATCGAGACTGCGTCGCGCGGACGAACGTTTATAGTTGCCTGCTGGTTGGAAACTTCCAAACTGTTCAGAACCATCTGACGGCATGTCCACCCATTGTTCGTAACCCTTTTCTATGCCGAAGAACACGTCTTTCGTGTCATCATCTGATGGCCAATCCTTGAACTGTGAATAGTCAATATTAAGATATTTTAGCTCCTTATTGGTACTGCGCATTTCTTCTGCGTTTTCTAAGTAACGCTCGCACAAACTATTGAGTTCTTTCCAGTCGAGCACCCAACTAAGCATATGATAACGCGGACTGCTCAGCACCACTGCCAGGTCATCACACAACTGTGTGGACAAACCTAGCTTGTCTGCATCTAAAACCTGCAATATGTGGATAATGGTAAAATATCACATTAAGAACGGAAAACTTTAGATTTCTTAATCTAAGATTCATAACATGTAAAACTCCCTTTATCTAACATAAAAACTTTCCACAACGTCTTTTTCATCTAAACGTTAAATTATCGGGGCGTGAAATTGTCCAAACGCCATTTCATCCAAAATTTATAATATTTGCTTTGATTATAGTCGAAAACATAAAGCATACAAATAAGTATTTCATCAAGATGTTTATCTTGTAATAAATTAATTTCATCAATCATTAATAAATCAAAATGCCCAAAATCATAATATATATGATGAACTGAAATTGAAAACAAACAAGGTAATTTATGATTATATTTCTTAAATGGCACCGTTTTCATTCTTTTGCCGAAAAGTAGTTTTCATTGTTTCTGGCATGTTTTTAAAGCCATGATTAAATTCTACATTCACGGAATTAGAGCATTTTGAATTTAAATTAATAACAATGAATATATATTATCGCAATTGATACATAAGATAATTCACTTATAACAATTTTGTTAATTAGTTTAATTAGTATGATTCATTAAAATATAATGAATTAAATATATTAAATATTTTATATGAAGTAGTTTAATTAAATTAAAAAACGTGTTTAAAAACGTATTCTGAAGAAAGTGGTGCCACAAGCACCCTTGATATTTGCAGTACAATAACGTACTAGTAGAAAGCAATGCCTTCTACTATGAAATTGAAGTATTAACAAAAAATATAAAAAAATGTTATTAAACAACTGCTTTCTACTATTTACAAGATCTACGCATAAAAATTAGAATCTTGTATGCTCAAACAAATGTATATAATGAATATTTGATGAAATAGCATTTGTATAATTTTACGATTTGATAATTTAACGTTTAGATGAAAAAGACGTTTGGCTGAAGTCAATTTTGAATATATTTAATACACCCCAAATAACATCTTATAAGTTTAAAATATAAATTGTTTATTTTTATTATAGTATTCTTTATGCTTCTGGAAATTTAGAATTAAAAACCAAACAAAGCATTTATTAAATCATACCTGATTTGGTACGGATTTCTCATCATAATTTGCAGAACCTGTTACTGCATCTCCTTTGATGAGTATCAGTGCATCCAGCGACCTCTCCATATTTGGAGAAGAATCTTTCTTTAATTCTACATCCGTAAATTCTTCACAATTAAAATACAGATCATCGATTGTTCCATCCTCTGACCTCTTTTGTTGTTCTTTCTGTTTCTGTTCTTTTTGCTGTTGGTCATCTTCTTTCTTGGTTGGGGAACTTAAGAGACTCTTCAATAACTGGTCCGTGCGCTCTAAACTCTTGTTGAAATTCTTAGGAAATTCGAAGCCTTTTAGTGGCTGTGAGGATATCATTAGCGAAGATGAGAACGATTCATTTTTAGTCTGATTCTCATCATTCGGCACAGAGGACGCTTCTTCCGAAGGGTCTCCATTTTCTTTCAATTTTCCGCACGCTACTGCAATTTCTTTGATCCGGTCAAAACATGCCCGGGTCGGATGTAATGAAAAGGCTGTAAGCACACACTCGCGAGCGATTCCCACATTGCTTACAAGAACATCAGACAATTTTAAGAACTGCGCGCTTAATCGTTTGGCCGTTTCACGCACTTTTTCCTTATCAGATTTAGCCTTCTGGCTTTCCAGCTCATTCATATCTGTAGTGAGAGCTCGAATATACAATTCGATCACCAGTGGTTTCATGCTTTCTCCAAACTGAAACAATATATTACTTAATGAACCGAATATATTCATTTTAACTGTTTCTTACATAGTACAACAATTTAAAAATATATAAATTTAGTTCTTAAAAATATCATAAATATCTCTCACATTTGACACACAACAAATTAATATTTTTATCATGCATAATTAATGCAGACTGATAATTTTGATAAATTGTTCGTGTAATATCAAAAGTGTAACGCTTACATGTTTTGAAAGTACGCCACAGAAAATATATAAATGTTGAGCACTTTCCGCAGGTTCAGTTAATTTTCTTATCATTCCGGGTAACGTTGGTGTGACGTCTTTTAATTTTGAATGTAATGACGCCCAGGAATTCAATATTTGTTCCAAAGTGTTGGCGCTAGTTTCAGCGACAGGTCGAATCATGCCGGCAGTCACGAGGTACTGAGCAACCAATTCTGCCGCCTCTATGGAATTCCTCCAAACACGCGCCGTTCCATATTTTGTTGGCTTTTCTCCACTTAACCTTTGCACCAATTCGAGACCTTCATTCAGGTCCATTAATTTTAACTGAAAAGATGAGTAATTTTCATTATAAAGTTTCATCAGTATAACTCTTATATCTCTCTCTTCATCCTCTTATCACTTCCAATTATATTTAAAATTGAAACATTTAATAATGAAAAATGTAATCGCAATTAACTACGATTAAAGTTTCATTATCACGGAGTCAGGTATTTTTCATATTATACTGATTTGTAAGATAATTTAATAATTTGACAAATTTTCCTGTATCATGGAATATTCCAAATATATGTGATAAATTTACATATTCTCCCATATTTTTGTTATCTTAAAAGCAAAGGATAATATTAATGTCTTATAATACACAATTTTTATTCGAATTAAAAGATAAATATATTACAATAAAGTTGAAAAGATTAATTGATATGTTTTGAATTTGCTATTTTAGTTTGAATAATTTTTTTTAAAAGTAATCTGTAATATAGGTAAAAAACTTGACAACTTGTTAAACATGTTAAAAAATTAACACTTACTTGAGCGATTATGTCTTTTGTACGGTTTAATTTAAACAACAAGACAATATAAACGTCCATCATATACTGGATATCATTAATATCAGACACAGAACGTAAACCGTCGCTCCTCCTGAGTGTTCTTACACATGCCGCAGCCAGGTTCACTGCCAAGTCCTCACAGCGATTTTCACATAGTATTTTCAGCCTCATCGTGAGAAGTTCACCTTTTTCCGAACAGCAAAATTCTACAAAATAACATTATAATTTAAATTTGCAAAATTATTAGGTTCTAAAACATTATTATATTGATCTTTAACAAAGAAAATCTACCCTCTTCATGTTTGGCATCAGGTTGGCGGTCGTTGAGAATTAAATCAAGACCGGCATTTTCCCATGGATTGTTCACCAATGTTATTAAAGATGCACACTTGGGTGCAGCGGGGTGTTGCGACAAACGGTCCACGCACCTCTGCAAAGTAACGCAGAGGTGCGTTCGCGTCGCGGGAGTCAGACTTGGCCACTCCCCACGCAAAACTAATGTCAAAGTATGCCTAAAATAAGATAAAATTATATTACTAATTTGTCAACAATTTAGCAACAATCAAATTATGTAATAATCAAATTAAAAAATTATTCATGTATACTTTTAAATATAAATTGACTTTTATTGTTTTAATTTATGAGATATATATATATATATATATATAAATTTGCCAAATGGTGGTTTTGGAGACACGCCCTATTTGGGAGACTAGGTACGTGTTGGATTTTCAAATTTTGGAGGTAAATTTTCAAATTATGGAGGGAAATTTAAA
>JABFPN010003066.1:0-19434 GCA_022817305.1 Leptoteleia sp. ZL-2020
TGTCCCCACCACAGCTCGTTTCCCCTTATTTTGTTTAAATTGCGTGAAATTAACCGTGAATTATGCTCCGAAGTGACAGCGCGAAAAATTATTAATATTGTATTGATAAACAAATAACCTTCCTTGTGTGTTTGTCAAATGTATTAATTACAAATATATATTTATATTATAAATTATAATGGAAGAGAAAAGTAATAAAAGAAAAAGATAAGTGAAATTAAAAGAATAAAAATTAATAAGTAAATAAAAAAAGAAAAGAAAAAAATATTACAAACACAAAAAGGAAGGCCTGAAGTTGTTTCAATTCATATAATAGGTTAGAGTGGTGGTAATGTCAGGAGTCTCATTTTCCTCTCCTACAGCCCCGAAAGTGTGACTCCTCACAGGTTTGACTGTATATAATTAAACAAATCAAGTTGCACTTTTACTGCGTTTATTGAAAAAAGACTATTATGACGTGCGAAGTGGCACATTTGTCGTATTAAAGTCTTAATAAAGTATTAAATTGTGAAAAATTGAAAAAAATAATTATATTTGTGCAGCATTTATAATGGAAAATTATATATTCTTTAATTCTTGATTTTTAATTCAAATTTTTTTTTTAATTTTATTTTCTAATAATTTTGAAAATAACTGATGTGTCTCCAGGTACATCTCAGGAGACAAGTACCTCTATTCAAAAGTAATATTTAGAAATATCGCAGCAGTATTGCACGGTAATAGATTAATGGCGCCAATTTGAGATACATTATTATTTTAAATCCAAATAATTATGAATTATGATTTAACGAGTTGTTGAATTGATTCAAAACAAAATGAAAGTAAATGAAATAAATGAGAACAGTGGGAATAGCGGAATCTATGCCTAATGTTTTATATATCATTGTCAATTCACAGCAGCAAGGGTGTACTACCCAAGCGCGCGACACAACATGACAGGCTTCCGCACTAATTTTTTACAGCCTTTAGAACAGGAACCGCTGAAAATTGTATAAGGCAACCCGTCATACACTGATGTATTTGGATTCACCCAGTAGTCGCTTAAATGTAGTATTACTATTTAAAAATTAAAATTAAAATATATCCGCGTGTACATTCTTATCAAATTAACAATATTACACGAACAACATTGTGTTTTTCGTAAATTAACATAATGAAATTTTAAATGCATTTCTTCGCGTTATCCTATTTAATAATTAAGTTATTTATCGTAGCATTGCGCGTGAGTTTCTGTAAAATAATTTTAATATCGCAATGGGATATAAGTATCATAATTCCTTTTTACGTAAATTTAAAATTTTATTGTCATATTAACATATATAATTAAAATTAATTCGTTTAACCGTCGTAGTATAAATAAATGTAATCAAACAATTTCGTTCATAAAAATTACAGTAAGATAAATTTTAAATTATATTACGAGTAAGGCGTTTTATATAAACGTCCTATATATGCGTTCATTTATAATCTTTTCCTTTACGTCCAGTAATCTTTTCTCGTACAGCCATGAATTCCGTCATATTTATTTGAACTTGGCACCTTGCGGCAAATCTGTTGCACTTAATATTTGTACAACAGTTTGAATCGCTTACGCACTGAAAACAAAAATTACGTTTTATTTAAGATATTATATTTTGCTATTGTAAATTTAACGTCAACAAGATTAATATTAAAATATTTTTTAATAAATTACTAGAATTATGTTTATTAAAAAAGAAAAAATAAAAATACTTGATTTTAATTATAGTGTTATTAACTTTAAACTTATTGCGCGAGATCAAAGTTTAATGTAAACATGTTTATGTTATTGAAAACTGAAGAAATGAATCAAGTTTTACGAAATATTATATAATAACAAGTTACTACTAACTTCGTCACCATGACGACCACAATTGGTACTCGCTGAATTGATAATGTTTATAGCTAGAGCAATAATCAAGACGAACATCACAGCCTTCATCTTTTATGAAAATGTTGTAACTTCTGCAAAACAAAAAAAAATATTTATAATTCAAATTTAAAATTATAAATGGCATAACAATTAGTCGAATAAAATTTGGATTCCAAGGAAATAGTATTATGTAGCTACATAAATGAAGTTATTACTTTACAGAATTAATTTATTGATAGAATTTAATATAATTATTTAATAATTCTTAGTAAGTGAATAATTAATACATTATTAATTGTTAATAAGATTGGAAGTGAACGATAAAAATTATAAAAAATAATATAATATGGAAAAAGAAATAAGTATAAAATCAGTAGATATATTTCTTTATAAATAATGAAACACTTATTACAAAATAAGTTATTCTAATTAAATTGTTGTGTAGTGCATTTTTGAGTAACTACATTAGTTAAATTTTACCTTGAAATTTACTGCAAAGTAATTCATATAACTTTGTAAGAAATGAAAATCCAAAATAATGTTAAATAATGTAAGTGCTATTCAAATGTCACTGAAGATTTATGTAATTATTTCAAGAGTAACGTTAAATTAAAAAATAACGACTTAAATGCAGATAAGCAGTTATATATCCATTAAGTATACTTTGTATAAGTATTTCAATACCATAAGTAAAGTCATAAGTAACTATGTTAATAAGATAAGAAGAGTTGAAATGAAATGTGTTTTTGATTGCACTGCGGTACATTAAAGAATTTTACAATGTTCTTAAATAAATTACAATTCAGTATTAATTAAATAAAAATTATAAAAAAATTAAATAAAACAGCTTTAAGATGAATTTAACAACAACAACAAGTGATAAAAGTTATCAAACTAAACAGAATTTACATAGCAATAAAACGCGTTCAGTTAATTTTGTGACGGCTTTATTTTTTTTTTGTGCAATCTTACATACTTCTTGATAAATCACAAATCCGGCAATTGTAAAAGCCATTTTTCATAAATAATAAAATTACTTGAAATAAGTGAATGATCAAATCAATGGTTTAAAAAAGAAATAAGAATCACTTCACGAGATTATAATAATAGAAACATAAAAAATCGAATGGCACTATATAATCAATCGTGTCTAATTACAAATCGACTGCTTTGTTTAAATTCTTATTGCACTTACTGAACGAACTAAGAAAAAACGAGAAACACCTAATGTTCTTGGGAGTTGGAGCACTACTGACGCAATGTTTACTGGTACACTACTTTATATTACCGGGAATAGAATAATTTAATCACCTAGCTTTACCAATCTCGTCCTCTACCACGGATAGATTTCCTTGATGCTTTCTACATACGGCGTGTCGAAGCAAACGCGACGGAGATGTTGTTCTCGACTTGAACTTTGTTTCTTTGATATCGTTTCTCATATTTTTTTTTCCTTTCCCAATAGAGGAACAGTGTCAGATTTCTACTGAATTCAAAACACTGCGATCTACAAAAATGTACCGTAAACAAGAAACAGAAGTAAAAGAATGGGAAATACCGATTTGTCATTTACTCCGAACGTTTATTCATATTGACCAATAAAACGTAAGTTCAGTAAAAAGAAACAAACAAAATAGCGTTTTATTGTATGAATTAATTCCCAGAAATTCAGCCGGTAAATAAATTCTGTATACTTTATAACACTTGAATGCTTCACTTTAACATCGAAACTAATTAAATATATGCCATTGATTTTTCATTCATTTCATTTATACCATCATTTGCCTCGCAATGTCAAGATCATTAACATACATACAATCGGTTCAATAAAAAGTCAAAATAATTTAACATACGTCAATAAAAAAAAGAAAAAAACAACGCAACTGCACGGCGGAAAGACATTATCGAAAATTCACATGTAAATTCGGTCGTTGAATGATTTACAAACAAAATAATAACAACATAAATGTACTCGTCGAATTATCGAACGTGTAATTAATTAATCAAAGTAACATAATGACGATGCGTTAAAGTGAAAATGAAAGTGAACAAAAATGCCCCGCCCAATTTTATTGCCATTTGCCTAAAAGATATATATGTATATATATGTATTTTTTTTTAATTTTTTTTCTCGATAAAAGTCGTTGACTAATCTTAAATATTTCCTTTTTTATTTTTCCTATTTTTCGTTCATTTTTGCCGCAACGTAGCGAGTAAAACTTGAAATAAATTTGGTCCCTTATCTGCCTTGAAAATTCAAGTCACTTTAGCATTACGTAGACTTCTACCAAATTCGAACTGCAGCTATGGGAATGCACGGGACGATGAGTAGGTGCAGTCGGTTGCCATGACGACTCATCGTCACTGGACACTCACTCCCCTTATTTTTCCTCATTCTATCCTATACCGGTGATCCAGCAGCCGGTAAACAACGTGCCACGCCAAGCTGATCCAAAAACACAGGTCTCTTATTACGCGGCTAATCCCATGAATTGTCTTTTCTCTCCGTTCCCTGATAACCTTCCGAAAAGAGTCAATTTTTTGACTCGCTAAGACACCTCGGGATTACGAGCTGCATTGATTTATTAAATATCGTTGCGATATTAGTAGTTGCGATGCCGAATCGTTGCGCGTATTTAATTAATTTTCAGGCCTTTGTTAAGTCGAACGATGAGGCGATTTTTCAACTAAAGAATTTTACAGAGTGCGTTGTTTTTGTTGCGTTATAAATTAAAAATAATTTTACTGATTATATGTTTATATACACCCGACATTACAAGATAGATACGCGCATGCACGGTTTTACAAAATAGACAAAATAATTTGGTTGCTAGAACGAAACGAGCTTTAACAAAATATTTTTTCTTGATTCAACTCTATTATATTCAGCGTGTAGTTATTTAGTTATAAATATTATAATTAAAACAATATATATTTTTTATGAAATATTATTTTTAATTTAATCAATATTTCAGCTGTAGAACATTTAAAACAATTTGTTATATTTTCAATTTTAAGTGCATATAGTGATGAAAATCTCATTAATAGATCAATTTTATTTAAAAATTAAAAATTCATGAAAGTAATAATTAAAAGTTTTTCTCTTATATTTAAACTTTTCTCGCGACGTTTTTTCTATCTAAAAATTCGAAAAAAAATTTACTTGCGATATTGTTTACTATCTAGAGCGAGATCACATTAAAATGTATAACAAAGTATTCATATATAAGTGAAGTCGTATAATCTAGACAATTTTATATGCGAAACGAATAGTTCCATTTATTGTTACACATGTTTTCCTTATCAAAGGAAAGTTTCAAGCTTTTTCAAAGCCTTCTTCCAAGAAATTTTTTATTATCACGTTCTTGAAAAGCGTTGATTGAATTATTCTAAATGAATCGTAATATCAATAAATTATTCTAAAATGAATTTACAGAAAAATTGGCTGATATTTTTTACTTGAACAAAAAATTTTAATTTTAAAAATTAATATATAATGAAATTTATTATTTTATTGCTTCTTATATATTTTCATTTCAAAGTATATAAATATATATATATATAATTTATTGTTTTTTTTTTAAAAAGGAAAATTAAATATAAATAGTGGAAACTTTATTCAAATATGTGATATCTTTCATTAATTCAGAAATGTGAATGGCACCAAATAAAAACAGTTTACTTCATACTTCGATAACTCAGTTATATTAGATAACACTTATATAATTTCCCAATAAAATTGCATAAGAAGCAAAATATATTATATTATCAATAGCGTCGTCATTTAAATTTTGTACAGTAATGACTGTTTTAATCATTTCGATCAAGGTCAAATATTTCACACTGATAAATATTACGTAGTATCTTGTGATTTAAATGGATCCTAATAAATATTAAAAAACAGATAAATACGCTCGATAAAGATTGTTTGTTGAAAACTAGAGTAATTTTTCGTAAAAATTTTTTCTCCGTGTACAAAGAAAAAGAACTTTTTAAAATTATTTAAACTATTTTCCAGGCCAAACATTTCCTTTTTTCATTTAGCTCTCATAACTCTATAAAGTTTAAACTGTTTTCACTGCCAACTTATTATAACTTTTCCGTTTTTCTTTTAAGCCAAAATAAAGTAAACCTGAACATTAATGAAGACAGATTCTATAAAACTGGAAAACGCAAACGAAACTCCGTTGAACGCATGTTTCTCCATTTAGGAATTTCAATCTCATTTATTCGTTGTAAGAAGTTCCGGCTGGACTTTGTTGTCGAAACCAACCGGAACTTAAACGGTTAAATACGAGTTCTGCGCGCCTAACTGTTCCGTCTGAGTGAACGCTCGTGCGTGATGGATTGCTGCTAAACAGGCGCGCGGAACATATTGCAGAATTTCGAATGCCTCTTCGGTGTAACTTCTTCTTCATAAGCTTAGCATTTCCTTCGATAAACTTTCATGTTTTACGCGCAACAAAATTAAAACCCACTCAACTTCTAAATTTCTTTTTTAATTTTTAATATTCCTTCGTGGTACAATAATAATGATAATAATTTAATAACACACATATATTGAGAGAAATTCGCTTAGTATGCCCAACTAAAAACTTCAAGTTATTTTTTTTTTTTTTTTCAGTAAGTTGGGTTTAATAAATTTGTAGTCGGACAAATAAAAAATTAAGTATTTAACTTAAGTGAAATTGTAAATATAAATTCAAATAAAGTTAATTAATTGAATCCAACAAAAGAATTTTTAGTTGGCTGAGCTATATTTTTCTCTGAGTGTAGATATTGTGTTGCTTGTTAAAGGTCTTTGAATCTAAACACAAAAGTTAAGTATTTTCAATTATAAACTAAAATTACGAAATTTATTGAACAATTAAACTTAATTTGATTAGCTTTATGAATGTATAACTGTACGAGCATAATGAATAGCGCCATGTTTGTTTATAATGTAGGTTGTTTATTTGAAAATGCAACCTAATTCAGTGGAACAATGTAATAGTACATTACGCACCAAGGAAGAATCAAATGGAAATCCATCCTCTCGTGCGAAGTTTGCAAGCCGAGCAGTAACCGCACGAAATATGGATTTTCATGTATCTGCCGTGATGCGTACGACATTTTTCGTTATAAAGAAGCAAGAAATGCCGTTTTCCCAAAATTCCCTAGAGAGAATGGCGTCTTTTTCCCGAGTACACTGAGAAAAAAATTCTTAAGAATTACTGTGCTGGAACCTTAAAGAACTGTCGTTTATACAATATAAGAATAATAACCGTGCCAGCATAGTAAAAATTACCATGTTTTCAAACATTTTTATGAAAAATGCACCGAATAAAAAATAAAAATTATCAAAATAATATTACAAAGAATAGCCACAGAATATTTTGAAAATATACGTAAATTTCTAAAAGAAGATAAAGTTAAAATATGCTTCGTTTATATTATTATTTCTTTTTCCTATATTTCAATTACATTTTCATATCTGTTAAAAAAGTTTAATTTAACTCAAGTTTTCAGTTACCGAAGTTTCAAATATATGAAATTGTTTACTTTTTTCAACATTTATTCTGTAAATCAGAAATTGATTACTTAATTCAAAAAGCTATTTCATTCTATTCTATGAATGAAATGTGGCTCGATTAATATTTTTTGTCAATACTAAAACATCCGATATTCGACTAAAATGTTGATTAATAATTTAATCATATGGAAGGTAATTGCAAAAAGTTGAGGAATTTTATTAATGCACGAAGTCAAAAATAATGAAAAAAAAAAAAAATTCTCGGCATTGCATAAGCCTCAGAGTAATTTGTGGAATTAAGATTTAGGAATAATAAACGAAGGACTGTAATGCTTGTCGATTTAATGTCACGGGTTGGCGTATTCAATTTACATTGACTCCTGTCGCCGGGGTTGTAAAATTCAGTACGGCAACCCGTCATACTACGGCGTATTGAATGTAACATACTACATGTTTACATGTAAACTCATGATGCTGAAAAAAAATTGTATTATGAAATATGACTTCCAGGGTATTGTTTAATAATTTGAACTATACGGATGTTTAAATAAATGCCATAGTATTTTATTCTTATTAACAATTATAATATTTGGTAATATATACACAGAGAAAAGTTTGTATGAAAAATTACAATAGTTTACATATATTTTATTAGAATATAAGAATAATATAATGAAATATAAAAAGCATACGATTTAAACAATTTCAGATTTGATCTATCCTCTTCATATCTTATCAATCCAAGTACAATATAATTAATTTTAATCGCTCCTGATTTCATAAATTTGAATTGAGATGATTAAATTTAATTTTAACAAATCTTATCAGATATGATTTTGTTTTATTTGAACAAAATCTTTTTTTTTCGATTTCAACATATCGCATTGTAAAACTTCTGTAATAGACGTATAACTTGTGGATAAAATTTTCATGATCGTTACGTAAATTACCTACCAAACCAACTTGCATATGTACAACAACGTTTTTATACATAATATGAAACGATTATTAACTATTGACATGTTCAATTAAAGATGCATGTTTAATGCAATCATATCCTTTTATTAACTTAACCGCGCAGAATGTTTAAATATTTTTCCAAAATGATTTTTCCATACAGTGTGCGAAGTTGCGTCCTGGATCGCGGTGAAAATAAGTAGTATAACTTGGGCCCGATGGAGAGGAATGGCCGTATGAGTGTTAAAGTAATTTTCGCGTAGTCTCGAATCGCAAAAAATTGCGGACGTATCTGTCAAGTGAGAGTGACGCCTGAAAAAAAGGGTCAGTCAGTTTCTTTTTTTTGTTCTCGCTTGAGACTTCGCATTGGGAGCAAACCTGCCTGACCGAGGCTTGGCGTACGCCAAAAGCATCCGCTCCCTCTCGCTTTGGTGGCCATATATTCTCTCTCTTCTTCGCTCCCGTGGTCTTGATTTTATTTTTTGTGGTTTTCGATGTGTTGTTCCGCTGCCCTATCGCGAAGTTGCTGTTGGCGGCCCGCATTTGGTGCCCCAACTTTATTTCTTATAAAATCTTCCTTTTTTTTAATATAAAATTATTCCTGAATAGAAACCAATCGAGCGTCCTTTTTCTCCAATTTTCTTTTTGACATAAATTGTATGCTGTTTCCCCCACGAAATAAGTTACAATTTGTATTGTTTTGTCGGTGATTGGTCAAGGTCGTTCATTCTTCAAAGTTATTTTATCGAACGATGTAGATCATAGGTTTAAACGAATCTTTTAAAATGAGAATTTTAATAAATTTTTGTTTGCAGCAAAGTTCCATAAAAATTATTACTGAGCTGTATATGTATGTGATTATACAATAATTGTAAATCTCATATATAATATATTTTAAGACGATAGTAAAAGATGAGCTTGAAATTGTTTTAAATCTTAAATGTGCTGTTGGTACACCACCAATATAACTGGCAAAGGATACTCGGTTCAACAGATTGCTTGATTTTCAGCTCGATTGGGCCTGTTACAACATAATCATTCGATATTAGAACTTTGGAATACAGTTCATCTCATTTTCAAATTCTCTCAGTAATTACTTTTACGTATGGTGAGCAGCTAACACTAGCTTTAATCTGCGGTATGAAAAAGGAAAAAAAAATGGGAAAAAAGAAATTAAATCGATGGTAAGCCGCAACGCACGCGGGAAAAGTGTCGGCGACATGCAAGCGAACAATGAGATATTAATACCTCCATTCGGTTTCGATTTCCTGGAAAAATGGTTGATGGAGATAAAATTACGTGGCACAACGGTATGACTTGTCTAAATCGAACCACTCTTGACATTCCACTTTTTCTCCTTTGATTTCAATACTTATCAATTTTCTTGTCATTTAATTTTTTGTAATTTTTTGTTTCTTAGTGCACTTATAATTATTATTGCCCACTAATGATAAGTGCTTAAGTATTATTCGCCGGATACATAACGAACTGCAATGATTCAGCTGGGAATTTTATAAAATCTTGTGATGATTAAGAAGGTGCAAAAAGACTTTTACAACACAATACATCAAATCGTTCTAACATTTTTGTACATCAATTTGGAACAAGTTAGATTGTATCCGAAGACATCGTTCATGATCTCTAATGGTATAATGATGATTATAATTTTATTCGATTCGAACAAGTCATAAATTTGTTTATCTCTTTTTTCAAGATATGAAGATACAATGATTCATATTTTCGGTTGTGTCTGGACAAAGTGTAAAGTAGACTTTACGCTTCCTTATTAACATATATATAACATTTAATCAGTTTATAAGATTTGATTACATCTTAAATCAAATCCTATCTGATCAAACGAGTTTAAATCTGCAAGAACCTAAATCTAATATGAAATAATTTATTCTCCATGTTAGTTTCGATGTTGTATAATATAGAACTGAAATGAATATTATATAATGTTTTATTCTAAAAAAATGATTAAGTAAAGCCGTTTAACCTCCGCTTAAATTTTATTCAAAGAAAATCAGAAAACTATTTCAAGTAGTAAACAGTAGGTGTCACGAAACGGATGGTATGACACTTGAGATACATTCCGCAACACATGCGTGAGCATGAATTCTGAATACCATACTTCGTTCACAGGAGCTTTTAGTCCTGCTAGATGATTGATTCAAATATGAGAACAATGTCTGACGATAAACTGAATAGCTGGCGATCCAAAATGAAATTAAGATTCTGGAAGCTGCGGCACTTTTCGAAAATAGTTACAACTATTATTTATAGTTCCGTCGGTTACACTTGTTCAAAATTAAATTGAATATGAACATTCGTAAATAAGCGAATTCAAATTGCAATGGCTTTAGGCTGTTACAAATTCATTATTCATTGTTATTAAGCTAATGTAGGATAATGATCAATTTCATTAATATTCATCGGTATTTTCGATGCGGCAGCAACCGTCTGGTGCTTTTTTTTTAACCTTGCCCTTCGTCTTAATTGTTAGTTATCTAAATATTAAAGTCCATTGCAATCTACGCGTTACGCAAAATTTATTTGACTTTTCATCGCAACTATGCAAGTGCATTCCAACACTTTTTTTGTATCGTCACACGCGCAGAAAACCGTTAAATTTTTCACGGCACCCAGTATGTCACAATTACAAATAAATCTTCATGAGACATATTCATTGAAATTGACGCGTGACACAAAGATTAAAACTGAAGGTCAATTGTTTCGAAAAACAAAAAAAAAAAAAAAAAAGAGTCACGCAAGCTTTATTTCAACGCAGCGAAATTGATATGCCTCTGTACTTAAACAAAGAAAGGAAACCGCGTATGAAATTAAATAGACGTTACTACTATATTTTCTATAGGAAATTTTGGAAAAATTACGTGTTTTGAACGTATATTTTAAATGGAATATATATAAATAAATAAATGTTTAAAGCGTATAGTTTGTTTCGTGCAAAATAAAAATTTTACTTTTGAGCAAGGGAATATTTTTTAACGACAATTTTCACAATGCCTTTACTTATAAATATCATGATAAGTCATGGTAAGTCATTTCTAAACACCCTGAGTACAAATATTTTAATTCAAGATGAAAAGTAATGAAGTTTGATTAATTGAAAGTGGAATAATAGTAGCCTGAGATGGACATCTGTTTGCTATCAGAAAATCGTCACCTGTTCTAGTCAATTGAAGCATGTCTAGCTCCAATATCAATACTATTTTACTTCGACCCAAAGGTTGCTTATCACCTCATCCCATACTGTCGGCGGCAATGGCGCGCAGAGTTCTCGATCAGCCGTCGTTATTTTTAACCCCACACTTTTTAAGGTCACTTGTTGCTTTTTAATCTGTCGCGCCAATATGAAAGACTCTAGCTGTATCCGGGGCTTCGGACAATTACGCATTTCGAATTTCCAATCGGCGGCTATCGTACTATTCTACAGTACATAGTGCTGGCACGAGTAGGCACTCTGCCCTACAGATTAACGAATTTGATTAAACCACATCCACCATAAGATCAGAAATGTCAATTTCGTCTAAATTAGAGAGCTAAAATGCGAAAGACGCTTTTAAAATGCAGTTTGCCGAGTCTTGAGGCTTTGCGCGAGGACTTATAACAGCGATTAAATAATTGCACGGGTGCGCTTCCTCGAAATAATTCTCTCCGGGACAGATTACAATGTATTATCGAATTCGAGTTGAATTTAAGTGTTGATTTTATATACAACTTATGATAATGTGTCGATATATATAATAATAATAATTTTAGAAAAAAAAGAGTAGTATATAATACTATTTTATACCTGAAATACTAAGTATATATTATTGTACAAATCTTCTTGGACAATGCAGATTGTACGCCCAATGTACAATGTAATGTGCAATGCTTATGACAGTGAAAAATTAAAATCATGAGGAACGTTTGGAAATTAAATATTTTGAACGAAAGTTAATTGAATTAGAATACACGGTTTTAGAATGCTTCATAAATGGCTTGAAAGTAATATAATTCACTTTAGAGTTTAAATTAAATTACGGAACGCCAATTTGTATTAATTGATTGCTAAAAAAATCGCTTAGTATGACTTTTTAAAATTCCATGTACTCATTTCATGTACTCATATTTGAATTATTGAAACTAGTTCTTGTTGATCGCTGAGTTTAGAGAATGTTACAGATTCTGTTTTCCAAATAGAGAATTTAAATGGCGTTTTTTGTGACTACCGAAATAACTTATTTAAAAGTCTTTGTATGATTTGTTAAGTTGTTGTCGTGTATTTTCTTTTTTTAGCTAATCGTTATTTCGTCTACGTATTTCTTTGTGATTACTATCGGTTGAGCATACCTTTCACTGACAGAAATTTATAACTGGCACAAGTATAAACATGCCTAACCTAGATGTATTGCATTGCTTGAAAAATTGACAGGTATATGTATACTCGTATATACGTATGGCAGGTATACATATGCCTGTAAGAAGCATATGGATACTTGAATATTATATTTGTATTTCTATCATAAACATACACTATATCTACATTAGATGCAATTAAACAGATATTCTTAAATATCCGTGCACTGTAAGCCGTTTTTATCAGTGTTGTCTACTTAATTTAATGCCAATAGAAAAATCTATTACGTTCAATATTGACCTTTATTGAACACCATTTCGACTTTGTTTCAAATATATTAAGTATGGCTTCTGGTATAGACTTAGAGTAAAAATGATGTTTCCTGACTATTACTTAAGTAAAAGAAATTGCGTATATTTTTATGAATAATTTATGTTATTAATGTAATAAGGGATTGGACAAAAAGATAATAAGTAGTATCAAGATGATCGATAGATTTTCACGTATTAAAATATAAATATATAAAGTATTTATTCTTTTTTAATTTTAATTCTTTTTCTTATTCAATATATTTTCATTCATATAACTCATTCGTATTTCTCATACATATTACTCATACATATCACTCATACATAATAAACAAGAATTCAATAAAACAATAAAGAAAGGAATACACTTTAATTTTAAATTGAAAACAGATTTTAACCCTTGACATTAAAAATTATGTTTTTAAAATTCATTTCCAACAATCTTTTTATAATTAATTAATAACATAGTTGTTTTCTAATGTACAAATGAAAGTTTTATTTTATTAACGAAGAATTTTCATATCATTTAATTAATTACGATACATATTTTTAGATTAAGATTGTTTCTATTTGGAAAATCTTTATACATTCAGACAACGAATAATGAAACTTTGTACAAAATATCATAATAATATACCATACTACATACATATGACAGTTTTGGATAATTAATTACATACATTTGACAAATTTATTCATAACAAAATATTAATTCCTTTCTGATACGTTAATTAAATTTCGATCTATTTGGATTATAAACACACATTGTGTACCTAAGGTAATTAATAGTGTTTACAGTGATATGACAATTGTATAAAATATATCATGTTGCCATGTGATGCTTACATAGGCATAGCCGAAAGCAATATCAATATTTTAATCAGGAATTAAATTACAATAACTAATGACAGGTTTGTTCACATGCGTTAAAAACCTTACACCGAGATAAAAATATCCTCGAAGTTCAAATGACAATCAAATTGATGAAATAGATAAAGGCTTTATGTAATTGCAACATTCACGCAACAAATTATCAAGTTAAAAAAATTCGCCAACTAAAATAATAAATAATGTTCATTCAAGAATCCCAAGTAAATTCTCTAAGGAAAACCCCCAAGTAATCGTCGAAGTAACATTGATAGGACAAAATTGTAATAAATTTAAAAAAAATATCGACAAAGTATTTAATAAATATTTTTAAGGTACGCACAAAAAGATAATATAAAAATTGTTCTATTATAATTTCCACATCGAAATATTTAACATCGCGAATAAGACGTCAATATCATATCAATGTCACGTCGACAATTTTGATACTTTAGAAAAAAGAGACCGTGCGTTTTGCGAATTTTAAAAGTAACATTTTTATTCCACCCTTTCAGGTTCGATAATAAATCCTGCAATTAATTAAAATGTCTCCCCTTATTCCGCGTACAAAAGATGATTGAAATAAATAAATAATGAAAATTATAATAAATTCAAACGTCCGAGTGTAACTTATAATCGGGAAATAATACAGGGATATAAATCAAGGTAAATCGAGGAAGTTGATGCGAAAGTTTGCGGGCAACTAGAAAAACAAATGCACCCGAAAAACCGAACCGCCGTCCAGGTTAAAGTTAACGGATATCGCTGAGGGGGAAAGAGGGGGGGGGGGTAAAGTGCATTTGGTAATTAATATATTCCTTATCTCGGAAATATACGTGACCTCGTCTTTGCTAGTTCAGACGCTAGCCGCCAAAGCCAGAGGACACCACTGTCCAGCGATCCCTTCACTAATACATGCATAACTCGATCCCTTAACATTCGCAGTCCAACCCTACTAAGCGTCCGGTAATTTTTCTTTAGGACACTAACATCGATGCCCAGCATCTCCCTCGTTCTCCCTCTCTCTCTCTCTCTATCTTTCTATCTCTCTCTCTCTCTCTCTCTCGCTCTTCGCCTCCCCCGTCTCTATCACTTTCCCTCTCTCTCCCTCCTTCACTCCCTCTTTCTCTCTCTATCCATTCATCCCCCTCCCTCTCTCTCGCACCGCGCTTATCTCTCTCTTGCTCTCTCACTACTACAAACTCGGCCGGTCCTTTGCTTTCATTCCCAATACATTCGCATCGGATTGGATTGTCCTTGTTCGACTAAATGAGACGGGGCTGCGCGCATCTCGCTTTTCTCTCGCATTCTCTCCTCAATTTTAGCGCATGGTCGGAGTACACTCTCCCACTTTGTTCGTTTGATATGCAACTCGTTAACTCGGACTTTGTGAGGAACAGAACTGGAAGTGAGTAATTATCGAGGCTCATTTTGTAGATGCGCAGCAACTTTTTCCATTTTGCGCGACAAAGCATATTCTATAATTAATGTCACAAATTTATAATCATAATAAACTTGAAGTTTGATAACATTAAAAATAATTTACATATCTCTGTGACGTAACAGGGCTCGGGCGTGATGACCTATCTAGTACGTCATATTTTTCGAGGGCGTTTCGTCAAAACCCGTACGTCCGCTGCTGCAAAAGCGCCAGGGAAAACTCCCTGCCAAGTTCAACAGTGGGTTGAGCCGTTGGATAAGACGCGGATTCGCGTCATCGCTAGAGGTCACTCGGGATGTCATTGTTTTCACAATCAAACATTAAGATATATATAAAAAAGAAAAGAGACAGTAAAGACCATCCTGACAGTATAAGTAGTTTTGTTTGTATCTTTGAAGTGGAACCTTCATACGGCAGGGTAAACTCACTAGTAGCCATATTCAGGTGTAACGAAACGGCAATTTAAAGCGTTATAAAAACTTTCGAGCTCTTTATTCCGTACCTACACATGGGTGTATCCATACACGCATGTGTAGTATATGAAAAATATATTTATATGTGTGTACTCTGTGTACATTCGTTACTTATTACACATGGCAAAGACCCGGAGTGCATATAACTTGCAAGCAAGGGTCCAAACCACGTATTGAATCCCGAAGAAGTTCTTCTATCCATCTGCCTTCTTTGTCTACGTAAAACTGGCGCTTATTTATGTACTCTCGTATTTAACATTTCCCTTTGCTTACGTAGAATTATTTTGATATCTTTCTTCTTGCTTGTTATCGGTTTTTTTTGTTACACTTGTTGGTCAACATCGTCAACAAGCGAATCTATTCCCTGCCATTTATTTCGAGAAGAATAAGTAACGCCGGGAAATACAAGGAAATATTTATTTTGGGAAACTGCTGGAAATTTGAATTCGCAGGCTAAAGCATTTCGCTTATCGAAAGAGTACACGAGGACACTTCAGAGGAAGGGTCGACTGAATTTTCGCATATCGGCAGCGAGTGCCAAAGAGTGTCAAAATGTTCATTCATTCACCTACTTGTGACTCATTCGTCCGTTCTTCCTCAAATATTAATATTGCCGAATTGTCCGCTGCGTAGGTTTGTAAAAAAATAAGGGAACGGAAAATATTAATTACACGTCCATAAACCATTCTTTGTCTCCCTTAAATACTGCCAACAGCGTTGGCACGCTGAATTCGCTTTCACTAGTTTTTCCTTTTTTTTTTCTTTTTTTTCGACAAATACGCCGAGCGATTTTTCAATCTAAAGTAAATTCTTTTTTTCAATGCAAATCTCAGCAGAGCCCGTCGATATACACTGCAAACTCCCGAAAGTTCTCAAATCGAACACCTATAGTACATTAGCGATCCAGGAGTAAACGGATCGAAAATAAACCCGCGGCTTCAACCCTTTTTCGAATCCCATTGGTTTGTTTGCAAAGCATTCATTCAGCGTAACGTTGATTCTTCGGCGTCTTTCTGCTGTCATCGAGCGCGAATGCCAATTTTTCGTCCACCGAAAAACACACATTTGCCAGTAATTGCAAAACGTAAATGTGTCGCCGTTATTTTTCCTTTAGATTGAATTTAAATGATAAACCATCGGTTTTAAATGGATACAAAATTATAAATGTAAACTCGTGTAAAATATTTTAAGCAAACGCCAAATTTCAATACACTTAGAAAAATTTCTTGGGAAAAATTATCTCAAAATTATTATAGTTTATAGTAAAAGAATATTATATAATTTCATTTAATACTGCTTTGTTTTGCATTCGACGCAATGAAGAGTTGCTAGCAAAAAGATCATTGTCATTATTCATCATTCAATGGTCATTGCTTAAAAACAATACGAAAGAGGATCAACAATTTTGCCCATTCAAATAAGTTGTGTTTTCAAATAGTCACAAGTTCTCAATTATTTCCCTCATTTAAAAACGATTCGTTAATCGATTTTCAGTCCGTGAAATCAAATATTATTCTTCAATTGCGTCTTGACAAATCGGTTCTTCCCGTCAGAGGGAAACCCCGAGAGCTTTCGCGAAAGAGTCCCCCCCGCCAGCGTTGGAAATTTGTCGGCGAAAATTTTCGCCGGCAAAAATTTGTTTTCGGCAGCGCGGTATCAATTTACAAAATGTATTCCGAAATTCAGTTCCCAAGCGTAGGAACAAAAAGCAGTCTTCATCAGAGAGTCATTACGATGTAAATCGCTATTTAAACGATCCTAAGTGCAAAGCCTGCGAGCCGTAGTCGGGTGCACATTACGATCTATTTTTCCGTGCGCGCACGATAGGGACGGGGAGGGGTGTGTGTGTGTGTAGGGGGGGGGGGGGCTACGAGGAAGCGGCGGGCGCATCCACGTTGATTACACGTTGAAAACACCGTGCGAGCGCGCGACCTCTCTCCTCGGGATGCAAATACGGACGGTGCGGCGCGGAGAATGTAAGCGTCGCGCGTCCGCCGAAGTAGAGACCCCGTTCCCTAGGTCCATATTCCGGGCCGGTCGGTCTCCGTCGCGCCAACGCTGTCGCGGTTAGCGCCGTCCTCGGCTCGCGCGGAGGGTGAGGGGCCGCGGGGGGTGGATGGACACGGTCAGATCGGCGGTGGCGGCTTTCTCCCTTTTCAAGCTTCCGACTGCTTGGCTTCTCTTCTCTTTCGCCCTAACGGCGCGCATCCGCTCGGCAGGCTCCTTCTTGCTCCTTGTACGCGCACCGGCTCGGCCCGCCTCGGCAAACCTCGGTTGGCTCGCGCGAGCTTTCGCCTCTCGTTTGTCTTTTTCGTTCGCGAGTCCAGCGCCGGGCTTTTCCTCTTTGTCGACGAGTCGCTTCGCCGCTGCGCCCCCCCCCCCCGCCTCCCCCCCGGCGGCCCCCCCTCGAGCCGAGCGTCGCCCCCCACCACCCTCGGACGTCCGCCGCCGCCGCCGCCGCCGCCGCCGTCTTTCCACCCCCGGAGCTTGCGTTATCTCGCAAGCTTCGTCCTTGTCTTTTGTACTCCCTACGACCTGCTCCCTTCCTCGTTCAGCCGTCGCCGCTCTTGCTTCTCGCGAGCTTGCGACCGGCCGAGCACGGTGGCGCCACCATATGGGCGGAAGAGAGATCACCGGCTGACGGCTGGTTGCCTGGCAGGCTGGCTGGCTGGCTGGCGCGTGGTCTAGCTTACTACAGCATCCGCGATCTTCTCCGCCTACGCGACCGGCCGCCTTTCGTCAGTCGCACCCGCAAGCCCGTAAGTTCGCGCGAGACGCACCGCGAGGCGCACAAGTGACGTTCAAATGACAGTAGGTGGCATATAGCAGTAATTGTAGATCGCGCGGAAAATTAGTGCGCGAATTATCGGCCGGCTTCTCGCGACCTGTTATCGGATCTATCTTCCTGGAGTTGTCTTTCAAAGGTGAGTTCGCATACTTTTCTGGTTTTCAAACAAAAAAAAAAAAAAATAAAACAAAGAACAACAACAACAGACAGACAAACACAACAGAAAGAAGTGAAACAACTAAACAAAAAAAAAAAAAAACAAAATAACTGCAGACGAGTAAAAAAATAGAGAGAGAGAGAGATGAGGGAAACCAACGATGGTGTTGTACTCTTGAAGAATAAAGTCACTGGTACCGAGTCGTTTGTCTTGTGAACGCGGGGAGTTCGATGACGGACGTCCGGACAGGTGCAAAGGTTCCCTAAAGTGGTGCACGTTGACACATCTAGCTTGGGCTTTTCCGGTCTCGGCCGATTCCTCGAGTGACACGCGACGCGTGAATTTTGCTTACCGCGTATCTCTGTAAGTCCGCAATATCGTTGGAGTTCTCGCAAGGTGACGGGACGGGGGTTTTCTGTGTTGAGTGGTTGGACGCAGTATCGGTTCCTCGTGCGGTGTAGGTGAATTCGTCGAGTGTAATTGGATCTGAGAATAGTGTCAGCCCAAGAAAGTTTTGGGATCTTGAAAATTGCAGCCGACACAAGTGAGAAATTCATTGAAGTATATCCCCTAACTTCCCAATCCTTCAACAGCAAATCACGCGAGCATATCTTTACAAATTTCCAGTATCGTTAAAGATTTCTCCAAAAAAAAAAAAAAAAAAAAAAAAATAA
>JABFPN010003067.1:0-19433 GCA_022817305.1 Leptoteleia sp. ZL-2020
CATTAGGATTTTTTTTTTTTTTTTTTTTGTTAAATGGAACTGTTGGATGAAATAAAGAAAGCATTTTTGATTACTAATTTGAAATGAAATTGTGATCTTATACATTTTGCAAAAATTATTAATCAGAATTTGATAGTAGAGTGAACAATTAAACTAATTCTTTTAGATTGATATTCAAATATTAGAAATAAATTTTAATATTTTGTCTTATTAAATGTTATTAATTAACAGATTTTAAGAATAAGGGAATAATTGTTAAAACCAATTCGATTATTAACAACAAGATATATATTTATTGACCGTTAATCAGTGACGAACCAAAGCTGACTTTTAACAATAAATAATCGCAAAAAGTTCTAAATAAAAGTTATTTTTAACCGTGAAATATTGCAATTTAATAAAAAGACTGCTTGTTTGGCCGCGGGTAACAATAGACACAGTAACAGGTTAAAACATGCAGCATTTTCTAAATCTGCGGCAATCTATTACTGGCTACGGAGTTGCCAGTTGAGAACAACAATTAATATTCATATTGTAAACGGGAAACGGCCTAGTACTTGCACGAGAATCATAGTTCCTAAGGTAACTGTTGAAATGAAATACCACGGTGTTGTCAAAAGTTTTAAATTTTAAGACACCCCCTCAAAGAGGATTTATTCAGTAACAATACATAATATAACAACAAAGTATTTAAACGGTAAAATTTCATGTCAAAGTTTAACTGTAAACTTTGACATGATAAACAAATGCAACGCTTGATTTCCATCAATGCAAGGCCAGCAACTGTTCAAAAACTATTTCTAATTGGCTAATTACAATTTCTATTAAACATATTTTTATATATACTTTATCATTTTTAGTCAGTTGAAAATTCATCGACTTTAAATGTGCCATTGATTGAGAACGTAAATACTGGAAATAAATGAATTCTTTTTCGATGTTTGTTTTTATTATTATAAAAATCCATACGTGACTGCGCGACTGTTGTGCAACTATTCCCAACGCGGTATAATAAAAAAAATTACAAAAGTTCCGAAGAATATTACAGAATTTAATTAAATGTACACGTTGGCAAAAAAAAGTTTGCATCACTTTTATTAATAGTCTGCGTGGAAATTAACGAAACTGAGTAATAAAACACCATATAGTTATGACTTTTCTAATCAGGTATAGGCACGACGTAAAATCAATATTTTATCAATCTGCGGCGATTAATGATGGTGGCCATGCGGTAACCACTACTTTTTCTACTATCTTCTACTAGAATTCTTTTTTACAATTTATCATATTACAGGTAAACGCCAACAAATTTATATCAGTATAAAAATACCACCACGAAGAGCGTCACTCTGATATCCCAAAAAATATTTCCTTCACGCGTGAAACTTCTTAATTCGCGACAGATGGCCGGGTGTATTTTTTCGCCGACGATTATTGCCGAAAGTTTTGAAAAGTGGGGGAAAAAAACTGCCGGATGACAATATCGCGCGAACATTCGCTCGGCTATCGGGGGCTTTGGCATTATTAGCTCGCTCAATTTCGTGGGTGAATCGTTGATTCCCGTGAAAATTCAGCTCATAGCCAATGATTAACCGTCTTTTTTTCCCCACTGCCTAATTCCCATCAATCAATTTAACTACATTTTTCAATAATAGTTATAAAGTGAAGTTTCAATTGCCGGCTTTTAATCGACTTCTCAATTCGCAAACTTTCACGTTGGAAAAACACATTGGCAAACTACAATAAACCCTTTTAGAGATAAATCAATTTCAGACGTCAACCTCGTTTTACATTCATTTTATTTCGATTTCCGTAATTCTGCTCTGACCCACCCCCACTCCCCTTTGCAGCTTAAACGTTCGCATTTATTAATTAACGGCATTAATAATGTTTCCATCCCTCTCCCTCTTTTCTTCTCTTCTTTTTCTTCTTTTTTGCCTCCTCATCTGTATCACGAAAGTGTAGAGAATCCGACAAATTGCTCGAGTGACTGCCAACAATGCACTTTCACGAAGTACGAACACTTTGGAGTCGTAAACGGTGCTAAAATGAGCGGACGAATGCAAATAGAGAAAACCGCGCGTTTCTCATTATACTCGCAAATTCGTTCGATCAGGAAATAGGCACGTAACGCGCTGTTGGTAAATTTACCCAGGCGATAATATATTAGCCCAGAGAAGCAATGGGGAAAAGCGATTGTGCGCGTACGATCGTTTCGGACCCCGGTGGCAAAACCATAAACATGTTTAGAATTATGTGTATTAGTCCTGTGCACTTTTTATTTGCCACGCGGGCAATTCAGTTAATTCACCCTAGTGGCTTGTAACAGCAGAAAAGATAACTGCGAGAAATAATGAATTTCTGCCACTTTCTTTCTTTCTTTTTTATGGTTTAATAGGGACCTCGGCACGCGGATGGAAATCAAAAATAATTGCTATAATTTATAGCAATGCTGGCATGAAAAAAGTCCAAGTGACATAAATTAATAATCAATCCAACAGAAGGCTCATTCAATTCCATTAATTTTTTTTTTTGTTTTAATACAAAATATAGTAGTGTTCTTCTAATTTTTTTCAGAGAGGGAAAAGTTTGAAGTCGGAACAATTTGCGGGTCTTACGTAGAGCATGGTTGTGCGAATAAAATAATATTCAAATTAGGCGAAAATGAAATTGCAAATGAACGTAAAGTGAATTGAAATAATGTGGCTAGAAAAGGGGGGATTATAGTTTATAATGAATTGCAAATAAAACTTTTCATTTCACGTGGGCTTAAAGTTAAAAGACACTTGACGATGGTAGTCTAATTTTTGCCAATTCTTTCTTGCCACGCTGAGGAAATTATAATGTTATAATAAAAGTGGTTATGAAAATTGTACAAGTTATTATGATACAGTATAATAAAAATCATTATATATCTCATAATCTCTTTTAAACTGTATGACAAGTATGACAAGAGGATCATTTATCCTCGTACTGTATCAATTTTGTATTCCATTATATCAATTTAAAATTAATTTGTGTAATTCCATGTGTATCTTGGAATAAGTACGAAATAAGTACGAAAAAGCAAGTAAAAATTGATAGAATCAAATCCTCTTTTTACAGAATAAAAGTGATATTTATCTTCATTTAAAATAACACAAAAGAAATTATGTGTGTAACTCTACGAATATTACAGTATATTATCAAAGTTTATATATATATAAAAAAAAAAGAATGTGATTAAATTCGCAAAGAAATTCTTCATAAAATATGTACCGAGTTAACAGTCAAACTAATTAATGAAATTTCTTTCAAGTTGTAAGTTAACTTTATACACTTTAAAATAAAAAAAAAAAAATTCACTAACAAAGACGAAATTAGCTAAAAGATTTTCTTTGGCACAAATATTACTAGGTAATTTTAAATATTGGGAGTAATTAATAAAAGTTACTTATAGATTATTACAAAAGAAACAATTATAAGTTACATAAAATATCAAATTAAGTAGTCAAAAGTTGATCAAAAGTATTAATTATTTTCTATAAATAAATAACATCCGATGATTTTGCTAAGAAATTCATCTACTTTAATTATTTGGACAAGGCAGCTTCTTTAAACATGATTTAGCATTAAATTTGTTAAACTTTTACAAACTATTAACAACCAGCCAACTCACTCCCATATTCTTTTAATAAATACAAAAATTAACTTGGCAAAAGGTATTATCCTTTTTATAAAAGTAAATAATTCAATTAATAGGTTTACTTTACAAGAAGCAAAAGTTTTGCCGTTAAATTAATTATTGTCATAGTATAAATTAGTTGTAATTTCTGACACGAAAGTGAAAGATGTCACCAGTATTAAAAATCCTTATTGACTTTAACTTTTAGTACAACATTAAATTTAAAGTTGCAATTAGCACTTCATGATGGATATTTATTGTTACGTCTTTGAAGTTACATCAATGAGTGTAATGTTTCGCAGCTTTGAATTTTATGTCAGATTCAAGGACCGTTCTTATATTACCTTTGAACTAATTTCTTAATTCCATATTGTCATAAAACTCACATTGCATTTCGATATCTAAAATATTAAAATATAATTTTTACTACAATAAAAATATAATTTTTACTACAATAAAAATATAATTTTTATTATTTTAGTAAATCATTTAATTAATTAAATAATTCAATTAATTAAATGATTTACTAAATACAAATTATTGAATTATTGTTTTTCATTAAAAACTATGATTAACACACATGTTAAAGCACATTACACATTAATTTACATTTTGATCCACTCACAAATAATGGAGAGTTCAGTGTACCATTGAACATACAGTACACTGATACTGTTTAATAATGTACACATATATTCAACATTTGCATACGAAATAAAACGAAATATTCATCATCGATTAATCACACTAATGGCGTAATGTACACTAAGAAAAATTTATATGAAACATTTAGTTTTTACACTGAAAGAAAAAGAATACCAATTTTTAATAAAATTCGAACTATGCTTGCAGGATATTATTACATTTAATTGGGAACGCAGTTCTTCCAATAATTTGGACACCATAATTTTTCTCCGTATAGTATATATATAATTTTACACGAACATATATCTAAATTACGTTTGAAAATAGAAAATTTTTCTCTTATTTCTGAAAGTGTAGGAAATTAAAGTAAAACTTTACTTTCTACCCAAAACTGCACTTGTATAATAATTATACAGATATGTTATACATAAAATTCTTATGCATAATAATAAAAATAACTATACATACGTAACGTTTCACGAAATATAATTTATTTCAATATGAAAATTATCCTTCATTTCAAACTTATCCGCGTGATCGATATATCGTTAGTTTTGCACGCATGATTATGTAGACTTGAATTTTGTGCATCACAGAGCGGAATGGAATTAAAAATCATGTTGACATTTTGATCGAATAGAAGATATTCCTATGTCACAAATATCAATTTTGTTGTAAACCATAATAATTTTTTGGCTTATTAACGAAACTTATATTCTTTAGTAAAACGAAAATTATTAAATTAGAGACCAATCGATTCCCAAACGGTGGTAACAACTGACCGAGTTACGGTAATAGAATTCCTAGCAATTTTATCAGAAAATTTCAAAAATTAATCAGTAACAAATAAATTGTTTATCAGTTTAATATTGACCCGGATCTATTTAATATTTTTTACCCAAAAATACCAATTGTGCAATTATGAAATTAAAAAGCAATTTGTGTTTAATTAAAATTCTTATGCTTGTTTGATTTTTCTATGTAACAGTAATAAATATAAATCCTCGCGTTTGTTATTAATTAAAATACATTGATTGAACAATTACGTTAGGTGTGTAAATATACTGTTTCTGAAAATAATCGAGTCCAAAATTGTAACACATTTTGCGAAATTGTAAATTTGTTTTTTGAATATCAAATAAGTTTTTACACGAACTTAAATATATATTATTCATACAATTAATAGAATCTTATTCCTTGATAATGAAATTGCTTCTCAATGCTTTTTTTTAAAATAATCTTTCACAATGATCACTGATCTAAAGAACACAATAAATGCCCAACCCACTTATTATAAATTAAAGTACCAACCACTAATAACTTCCCTTCACTGTACGCAAATGACCCAATCCATTTTGCTATCCCCAAATTAAATTATTGGCCGGCCATAAGAAACTAGTTGAGGATCAAGTTCCGATCGATTGACGATAAATTTCGCGCGCGCGCGCGAAATGGCAAGAAAATTTCGTCTCCCAAGTTTCTTTGTGAGTCCGTCAAACTGCATTTTCCGGGCCAAGTTTGGCAATAATAATAAAATACCGTATGAAAAAGCGCGGCCAACTTGGGACTTTTGGCCGTCGACATATTTCCATGTAAAGTCGCAGTGTGTGTGTGTGGGGGGGGGGGGCTTAGCCGAAAAGTTGGTGAAATTTGGGAATAAGGTAGCAGGGAGAAAAAGTCATCTTCTTAGCCAAACCGTGGCATCCCTCCCCCCCTTTTTTCTCGGAAGTTGCGTGACGAAAAGAGCAAGAAGGTCGACGTTGCTGCTTAACATCATCCGCAGGCGCTTTTTGCCGCTGAGTTGGAAAACAATGACGAGGCAGCGCCGTTTCGCGTTATCACAAGCGAAATATTTTGAAGCGGGGAAAATTCGGAATTATTATTCATTGTTCGTGAAAATAGTACAATACGCTGTCTGGCTGAATAACGTGACTCCGTGAAAAACATATGTTAATGATCCGGCTAAAATAGACCCAATGAAAAAAAAAAAAAAAAAAGAAAGAAAGAGAAAGGACTATTAATATTGTATACAAGTATGAATACCAAAAAAAATATAAATAAAAAAAATTCCTAAACGATGAATTTTTCGTAAATACTTCGAATAAGTTTCATATGACAACAATAACAGAAAAAAAACCCATTCTCCATCGATGAAAATGTTACCCACAAAGCGATGATTCAAGCTGGGATTTAAATTGAATAATTTAGTATCTTAAGTAGGATCTGAGGTTTTATAACTTTGATTATAACGGGGATGATTATTATAGAAATAGAACTATAATTCATGCACGCGCGCGCGGTATGCGTTACAGTTGGATACATTATTTATGCAAATAATTTACTATATTTTACAGCCATGCAATATTAATTTCACGAGCTCTATAATAATACGGAATAATTAATAATAAATGATCAATCATTTATACCGGTATAATATTGTCCATTATCTAACCGCGACTAGGTGCACAGAAATGGTTTAGACTTTTCTTTTTTTTGCCCCGCGAACAAATGGAATCGTTTCGCCTTTTTCTCCATTTTTCAAATTTTAAATAAAAAGAAGCCATTTGGAAGGAATAAAATAATCTTTATTTTAAACTGAACTCGACTCTTGAGATAATAACAAAATCGGTCCGATGGAAGTGGGATTTTGAAAGGCTTGGTAATACATGACAAAAAAAAAAGAAAAAAAAAGAAGAAGAAATAAAATAAATTGTTTTGCAAATTCCACGGCATTAGTGAAATTTCCAGTTGGACACAACATTAAGAGAATGTAAATAAGAGTAACATGACTGATCCGGAACAAAACGAGCTCTCGCGCTGAGAATCAGTTCGTTAAAACGCGAATGAATACCGGAAAAAAAATTGGGGGGAAAAAAGTGAGCGAAACGGTCTAATCGTATAGGAAAAATGGATTTGAAATAGAGAGAAAACTTGCAGCATTTGCGTAGGACAAAAAGATGCCGGGCGAGATGTAGCCCTGAATTTGATCCTTTCAGTCTTTTCTTGGGGCGGTGGTATTCGCAGCCACGCAGCACAGCTTACAATAAACGTGAACGAAGATAACGAAGATGAGGAAGAGAGAAAGAGAGAGGGAGGGGCAGGGACCGGGGAGTCAACGCTCGAATTTGCCATGCGTTTGCATAAAAATAGACATCGAAATCAGCGTGGCCGAGAACTGGAAATATCGAAGCGGCTGGCGACTCCACGATAATATGAAGAACGGTTTAGTGGTCGATAAACGCCGGAAAGGAGTATAACATGCCAAAAGAACCCCTGAGATAATGCCCGTATCAAATTATACACCGCGACTATAAAGTGAAAGAATAATTCCTGAAAACTTCCATGAGGCTAATAAAAGTGGTGCGTTGAAGAAAAAGGATTTAATAAAAATTACTAATATGCTCGCGGAGTGGTCGTAAACATGAAAAAATTTTAGTAATCAAAGACAATATAAGTTAAATATTAGTTTAAAAAATACTATTATCTTAATTTTAATTATAAGTGCTATTAAAGTAGTATAACATATGTTTTCATACTATACATGTTTGTCAACAAACTGATAGATTCTGCTAAATTAAGATACTAATTTCATTTTTTTCTTCTTCTTTTTAAGTATATGACCACTCTACTAACATGTTGGTAATTTTTACAAGATATTTTCCCTCCGTACAGGAATGTGGACTATTTTGATCAGATCTGTTATTATGTATGTATATACGTAGGGGGAAGTCCCGTAAGTCCGGATGACTCCTAAAGCCGGACAGAATGTGAATCGCTGCGAGAAAACACTGGCAAATTGTTAATCGTGTATTAATTAGACATGTATTGCTGAGTGAAGTGCTGCCTCGTTCATCGTGGAAAGTAGGGTGCAAATTTTGATATTAGTCAAAATTGTGTTCCAAGTAAATTTTTGGTCGTCTGTAAACAGTATTTAAGTCATGGAATGTTATTGATTATTGTTAACTATTATTACTCAGTTATTAATCTTTAATAATTAAATTCCTTTAAACGTTCAGAATGAAATTTATTCAAAAAAAGTGAAAATTCTTAAAATGTAATATAGCAGAAAAGCATACAACAGATCAGTATAATTTGACTCAAATAAAAGTTTATTAATTATTGACTTGCAAGTTATTATTCCGCACACATTTAAGACTTTAAATTGATGGTCTTAATATTATAATCAATCAATTATTATATAGAGAAAGTGCGATAGGTAAGCTCAGCCCTCTCGCAGCTTTTAGAAGCTAACATATTGGATCGTGATAACTAGCCCATGTGACCACTAGTTCCAGTTACTGGAATATAAATTTATATGCAGCTCAGACACAGATGTACAAATATTATTCAATACTTTTACATATTGGAGTATATTACTATATGTACAATGTTTAATAAACAGATTTAAATTACACAAGATATTTCTGTAATACACGAAATAATGTGACTTGAAAGCAATTCCTCAAATTCAATCCTACCCCTTTCGAATATAGCGAAACCACGCCCCTGCCCTTACGACTTCAGTTTGCCTAACCTATCATCACTCCGCCTTTGCACTGTTGTTTGCCGAGTAGAAGATGCCCCGTATATTTTAGTGCAACAATTACGCAGATGTTAGTGGACTATTATCGCACATCTCAAAGTAAAATATTATATTAGCAATAAAATTCCAAATTTCATCAAATTCCCCGTTTGGAAATAAAATAAATTTGGGTTATATAAAATTGTAACGGTGCAAAATATGAATCAAATATTTCCCAACAAAATTATAGAATGCTTCAAATATGATCTACTATCTACAAAAAAAAAGTTACAAACTCTTTTTATCAAATATTTTCATAATCAAATTGTATTAAGTAATTGTATTAATTGTATTAAATAATTGGAAAAGAGTCAAATTACATTGAGAATCTTGTAAAGTCTTATAATGTGATCCAATTACAAAATGCAATTCTCTAAATTCATTTTCTAATAACATTTCATGACTTACTATATTATTACCTAAATGAATACCGCTAAATTACGTAGACGAAATTAGCCCGGATTTCAATGCAAATTAAAGCTGAGTTTTTACACACATTAATATTTGCTAAGAGTGTACTCCTACCTTATTAAATAATTCATCTCTTCCTGGATATATACCTATCTTTTATATATATATACATATATATATATTATATCATATTACATTATATATACGTATACATATCTTCTTATATATATATAGAGTTCATATAAAACTAATTAAAAACTAATTAATCAAATTGTATTAAATGTAATTAAGCAAATTGTAAAAACGAAACTTTTTTTGCTCGAGACAACATTGCTGAGAAAAAATTTACTGTTTTTAACTGTGTTTCAGGTGAATTTCCGTCTATCAGTGTAATAATTCTATTTTTTCTACGTGGAAACGATGACTTTCTTTATTGTTAAACATTATTATATCTCTACTACGTAAACATTGTTTGTGTAACATGTGTATATATACATTGTATTTATGTATTATTATTCTGTCTCTCTGTTGACTGTAAAAGTACGCAAAAGATAAATCTGTTTTGTTGCAAAAGCATAGCACACACTTTAAATATAGTTCGAAAATTGTAAATAAACACCAAGTGACAAATCGTAATAAATTACCAGACAAAAAAAAATACAATGTTAATCTCGCTTTTCTGTTTTTCTTTTTTCTTTTTTTGCTACAAATAATCGCATAAAATTTATTCAGTCGTATTACGAAATATTCAAGCGATTGAATAAAACAAAACTTGATTCGTTTTAAGAAATGAGCATTACGTTAGCTGATTAATTAAAGTAGTAATAATTTATAAAGAAAGTTGCATCATAAGTATTAATAATAATTCCTACACTTCTCATGTACATAAAACACAGCTAAAGAATTATCCACTTGCTATAAGCATCGGATCGAGACTTTTAATCGCTAATAATTAAAGTACATCGAACTCGATAAGTAATATGAAAGTCACCGCAATTGGAAAAAAAGACACGCAACGTTCTACTAAATATAACGTTTCATATATTTGATTAAAAACAATTGATTGTCGAAAAATAAATCTCGAGTCACTTCCCTGCGGAAATCAGAAACGAAACCAAATCAATGGAAAATAACTTCTCTGATCGAAATAAATATATATCTTAATAAAAATCCTTCAATTTATTTATCAATAACCAAGTTCAGTCTACGAACATAACTATTTCATTCTTTTCAATGTCGAAAACAGTATATAATAGTGCGCGGCTTTAAATTGCAATTTTATAATATGTCCAGTTAATCCCACGAAAAGAAAAAAATAAAATATGAAACTTCGTGTTATCAACATCAGCACAACTGCTGGAGAAAGGGGCCCAACCGTTTTCTATGAAATATGAAAAACATATCTGTACACGTTATTAACTTTACACGTTAGATACACGCAAAAGTCACACGCGGGAAATTATAAAAAATATTTACAAATTTAATAGTTCAATCTTGTTTTTTTAATTTTATAAACTAAGTCCGAATTAATAGTTCAAAAGCTTAATTGCCTCTGGTACGTCAATAAGTTAATAGGTGTATCAAACTTTCGCATGCTATTCCACAATGTATACACGAAGAGAAGAAATCTAATCAAAATTACTAATATTGTTAGCAAACTGATCATGTACTTGAAAAATGGAAAAATTACCACCTCAAGTTAGCAAAACGTATCAGTTTGTCGACAAATATAGTTTGAAAGTTGATAACAGTTGTCAACATGCCGATTTATTTTTTACTAACTTAAGACAGTAATATTTCAACTTGTTCAAGTACAAGATCAGTTTAAGTCAAACAAAACATGTGACAAATAATCATGGCCAAAATAAAATAACAAATTGAACTGAAATGCAAAATATTTTTACATTTCCCTACATATCTCCCACATATGTCTCAGCCTGCTGACTACACACAGCTTATTTGTGGGGGGCCTAAGCAAAAGTCATGTCTCCTCACATTTAGCAAATTCCTCCTAAATTGACTTATATTCTTTGTAAACAGTGCTACGTGAAAATTGGTCACTTCTAAAGCTAGTATAAATCACCAGCAAATAATAACGACCTCTATATTTCATTTACATCGACTAGTCGATATCACACGAATAAGTAACACTGTGATTTCATTTCGCGATGATAATTAAAATCTGCACCACCACTGATTGTCAAATTATGTTAAATTGTCCTATCCCACGAACAACCGACGCACGACTTAGGCGTTATATATACATGTATAATGTATATATGGCTGTTAACGAAAGCATTTCCATGAAATCACTCACCGGATGGTACTTTACTAAACGCGGATCCGCAACGTCCAGCTCGTCGAAACTCGAACTTTATGGCGTATTAATGAAAGTCCTTCGCCTAACTTGGCATGACTAAAGAGTCCGAACACGTAACAGGTTCAATCTGAACGTCAACAAAGTCGGACGTGTGCATCCACGTGTTTCACGTTCGTTACCTCGGCCAAGTTTCCGCCGTTATAAATAGAAGGCAAGTAACGTCGGACGCCCCTCCCCCCCCTCCCTCCCCTTCCCGCGTCTTAAATGCCACACGCCGATGGATGCGCGCACAATGCAACGTCAAGCCCTTTATGGGGAAACCGCGACTTTGAGATGTTCCTTAAACTTTGGACTCTGACAAACGAGCGTCGCTTACAAATTGCAGCACGGTCACTGAGCGGCTAATGCCGCGACACTTCCAGAACCATCGATTGATTACTACTTACGCGCGCCGTCTCGCCAAACCGGCACTGCAGGTTTACTTACCGCGTGGGCTGCGGAAGGAAATAAACAAATTTTAACTTTCCGCCGAGTTCGAACTGCGTCCCTGATACCTGATACTGCACTGAGAAAAAAGTCACATGGTTAATTTTCGTGATTACTAAAATTCTGATTGAATTAACTATATTATGGTTATTTTAACTAAAAATTGGGTAACTGGAACAAAAATTGTATAATATTCACGAAAAGTAACTATGCGTATGGTTGATATTACTATATTTTTTTCTGAATATACACAACGCTCAGAAAAATATGATAAAGTACGATTTTAAAGTACGATTTGTGTTAGTAAACCGTGTTTTCTTCTAAACATTGTGAGACATTTTACTAACAGTGATGACCCTTTTTTGCGTCGACTCTTATAAACATTGAAAATAATTTCTTGATTTCATTTCTCGCCATTAGAAAAAAGGAAACTTTATATGTATAAATAATATGGATATACTTTTTAAATTTCATGTCAGTTGTCCTATCAGTGATAGTACTTTTTAGAATCACTTATGCATTCGGATTGCAAACATCTGCTAAGAAAAAAAAAAACATGTTGCAATAATCGTATATTTCTCTCAGTGTAGGCACTAGTTAGTTGTATATCTATGAATGATAGACACAATGCGGTCACTCGCCATTCTACTTCGTTTACGAAATGATACAAAAAAAAAAAAAAGAAATTATACATTTTGCAAATTTCATGTTTAACCTTCGTCATATTCTACATAAAACGGATAAAAGAAATAAATTTGCAATTGATTTTAATTGCATTTATCATTAATCGTGTGACTAAAATGACCTGTCGGTATTTGTAAACATAATTAAACTAAACGTAAACGTCATAAATCTTGACGAAATATTGTTAAAATCCACTTAAAAGTTAGTTTATAAATCCGCAATGTTTCCCTCGTTGTAAGGGCAAATTTTGTTTAAAAGATAAATCAAAGATCGTGATAGAAATTTGGTGTTTGATAAGTACGTTTAAACAGATTTATGTCTTATTATGATTGTTATAACTGAAATACTCTGGCAAAATGAGCAGTGGGGAAGCTAAATTCGCAAGAATTAGAATTCGTAAATCATTGTATTGCACATGCCGTAAGATTTATCGCGCAAGTGAAATATTTCTTTTAAATGCAACCCAGAAATAATTTTCTTTCCTCATTCCTCTGGATGTCATTCTTTCCAATAATTGATTACCTTATTTAAAATGGCTCAGAGCTATTAAGGAACTTCATTGTTTATTATAACTAATTTAAGAAATAACTAGCACATGACAAAAAAAAAGGAAAAAAAAGATATTAAAAACGACATCAAAGAATAATCCCAACTACATTTGCATGAAACGTATTATATTTTTATAATTACGTAAAATATAACAATATAAATAATAATTAATGTTCGTTTAATGTACAAATTACTTAAATTAATAATTTGAAGGGTTATTAAATTAAAAAAAAAAATAAATAAATAAATAAAATTTGTATATTTATCAAATTGAAACTTAAAGTTGATATTAAACAGTTCTTTCGATGCACTAGATTAAATCTAAATATCGAATCATTTAATAGTCTCGACTGTGTTTGGCTAACACTTGTGAGGCTAGACTACGATCAGACGCGCTATTCAAACATTTGCCAAATCATTACCAGATTTATATCACACTGACTGATCAGTTTCCGTAAATTTTTCAACTGCATTCTTTCAAAATGCATCCGGCATGCGGTAAAGTCCGTGGCATATTTATGCTGATAAATAAATGGCCCGATATGCCAAGGTTTGTTATATTCAACCATAAATTCTGCCGCATATATAGTAAAGCGTTTGTCACAATTAGCTAAGCTATGGCTCTTGTCCAAATCCCGCAGATAAGCCATACATGGCTAATATTCTGGTATTTACACTCTTTTTTTTTGTGCAAGCAACTTCACTGTATGTTTGCACAATAAGTCATTTTGAACAAAATATTTATGAAAATAATATTAATATTATCAATGCTAATAATGATACTCGTTTTATCTTTGACTTTTAACATATGTTATTAACCACTCGCTGGCACCAAAGTATTCATTGTACTTTGATTACTATATTCTTAGAATTAAGAATAGTATATATTACCTTCACAAAACATTAAATTAAATTACAATTACAATAAACAATTTAAGTTAGGATAAAAATTATTATACTATATGTAAAAATGGGGACAAATGACATCTTCTTGTCTTAGTTAATATACAGTTTAAAGAAGGTTATAAGAGAAATGAACATTTTTATTATACTGTATCATAGTAACTTGTACAATACTGATAACCTTTTTTAAAATGTAAGTTTAAAGTTTTATCTCGATATCTTTATAAAGTAAACAAATATCTTGATCTATTATTATACAGTCAAATACTTTAATAATTTTATTAAGGAAACATTGTTAAAATGAAAAATAAGTAATGATGCGAAACAATCGTTCGATTAAAAATAATAGATTTTAGCTATCATAAAAGGAAGTGCCTTTCGTACATTTTTCACGTACGTACAATTTTTCAATTATCCTCAATATGCAACATCTGCTCCATTTTTATATAGAAACTGGACTTTTGATATTACTTTATACTGTACAATTTTTATATTGTAAAATAATGTAAACAATTATGATATACGTTCGTGTATCATATCATTTACAGAGATAGTTCTCAATGCTGATCTTCCAGTTGAGCTCACAGAGAATATTAATACAGTATTCCATATATGATGTGCCATATGAAACAATAATTCCCAGGGCCCTTTGTGGTTCTGACAGAGCAATCAAAAAGTAATAATAAAGGGCATTACCATTGAGCTTCCCTTAAGGTCTCAACATAGCCTTTATTACAGCATTCTATATATTTCAATTAATTTTTTATCATGAAAAAAGTTAAATTAAAATAAAGAAATATAAGCAATGCTCAATAGGAATTAAATAGCGAGCATTTATTCGTGTGATGGATCTTCCCAAGCCAAGATGTGGCTTGTATGATCGAACTCGGCTTGAAGCATTCATTTTGGCTGATCTTCCAAGGAGCCAGAAAGAGTAACATCTCCTGATTTCCGGCACATTAAATTTTACTAAAGATATGCTATGTGAAGGCTTGATTGAATGTGTCACGCAGGGTCCGATCAGATAAGTCGTATCGTGGCTCAGAAAGGTCTACCACAAGGAGAAATGTTGATAAGACTCTCATTTCATGCATTTGGCATTTAATGTCCAACTTTTGACAGAGTCCTCATCTGGCCCCTGCCAATCTTCCCCCAGTAATGCCCCGGTCAATATTTTTACTTGGGATGAAGAATGTGTAACATATTTCTATTGCTTGTATTCCTTTAAAATCACTCAATGATAAAACAACTGTTTTGCTTCTAACAAAATCAGAACTTCGTCTGATTTCAGATGTAATACTTGAAATGTTTGCAATAATATATATTAAAGTTTAATATTGATATATCTATATTGACGTTGTAATTAAGTTCGAAGTAAAATTAAGAGTATCAAATAAAAACGCGCAGTTATTCTTCTGAAAAGAGTTAATAACGAGAAACAATTATAATGATTTCTAGCACTCGTCATAATTATGAGAATAGAATGACAAAAGAAATCTTCAATAATGCAATTGTCTCCGTGTTTACTGAAATAATTGCAAAACTTTTATATAAAAGGATAATTACGGTTAATTCAAACTGTCCAAAAAACAATTCCATTGTAAGGGTTACGCCAAGATTACGCAGAATCATCATTATTCTCCCAACGATAAAGTCATGTCAAATTTGAGCCAATTAAATTAAACCATATAAAATATGGGAAAAGATATGATTCAAAATTTCATAGAAAACTGAGTAATTCAGCACTCAAAATTCTGCTAAAAATAATTATTCACTTAAATACTTAATTTCAGAAAATCTTGGCGACCCGTTATTTGGAATAGACTTAATTTTTTTTTTATTTTTTCTTTATATATTTATATGTTAGATTTTTCTATATATTAAAAAAATAAATAAGTTATTCGTAAGTATCGTATAATCAAAAGTTGAAGTAATTAAACTTTAAATTTCGCGAATCCCACAAAATTTATTAAGATAAATAAATATTCACTGTGAAAAGAAATTGTTCATTTATCAATTTTTACAATAATTTATCGTCCAATCAATAACGGTACTATAAATAGAATTTACAACTTCCAAATGCACTTATCTTTGATATTATAAAAGAACTGCTTTTACTAAACTCGGAAATCCCAAAATAAATCGATGTTCAATCTCATAATCTTTAACTAATTTCGTTGCACGCACATTTGGCGCCGGCCCAAAGAAATAATCCTCGCATATACGTAATGCTTTCCGCTTTAATGTGTGGAAAAAATCACTTTAACTTTCATATTACCGCTATGACGTATTGTTTTTAATGGTACCGAAATTGATAAAATAAACTTTCAAATTCTCAATAATATTTTTGTTCCACGAAGTTGTTTTAATTGTAAATGCTTATATAGGTGTTTCCAATTCTGCTATTGAAACTAAAATTAAATCAATTAAATGTAAAATTAAACTATGATTTATTATTGTATTTTTAGAGTTTAATTGTTTCGTTGAGAGTAATAAGTACCGTGCATTCGAAGTAAAACGAGTTGAGAAAAGTATCTCTGCAATCAATTTACAAAAATTGTGAAGTTAATAATAAAACTAATTTAAATCTGTAGCCAAATTGAACATTGTGGAATAATTTCGCGACTTTTGTTTTGTTAAATCATTCAAAATACTGAATTTTACTTAATTTTACCCTTAAAAGTCTTAACTTTCCAGCTTATATTGTCAAAAGTTGGGGCATTTATAATTGATTATAAATTTGAATTCTTTTAGACAACTAACCACAGTAGCGTGCAATATTTACAACAATTTTATGAAGTTTAATTATTTAAATTTTAATAATTACATTAATATTATATAGCAATCAATTTTTATACGAATTAAAATGCTTAAATCATTCAATTTAAATCATTACAATATCAATCTTTCACGTTTTTGTGTAATTAACCGTATCTTTTAATATAACAATCATGAAAAATGTTCAAGTAAAAGAGCATTTTATAGCACTTATTAAATGCCTATAATATGCTTAAATCTACCATACGTATTATTATTATATATTAAGAATCTAAAATTTTCTATGTTAATGTAAGACAATTATTCTTTTACATTTAAGTTTGTGATAATCCCTCGCCCCAAAAAGGGATAATCACTGCCCCGTATAGCAGCAACATGTGTATTATTTTGGAAGAACATACGACTTATCATTGCACAACCACTGATGTGGACGTGGCTATTTAACACTTCAGCCCTTCTTATGCTACAATACGTTGACAACATTTTACCATGTGCATTAGAAGTACCAACATTTCTGCACTATCCACTTTAATGTAAAAATCAATAATACATGAAATTCTTTTATTCTGCTACGAGTAAAAATTTCCATCATTCTTTTGGTTTCGAAAGAATTCCTCGTAAAAGCAACATATATTTTTACATCAAAAATATAATGATTTTGCACACTGGTTGTAATATTTAGAATATAATAATATTTATACTTCACGCACGACGTACCACAAATTTTCTTATCTATGATCTAATCATAATTATACAATTGTTTTCTGAGTATGATTTAAAAGTATTTCCTTTTATGGAATTGAAGTTGACTGCACTCTGTTACCTTGACTGTATACGAACCGCAGTCGACTTCACTGCAGTCAACTTCACTCTGGTCTTTCTGTCCTTGCAGTTTCCATAATATTAAACAAAAAAGTTTCTCTGTTAATTAAAAAGTATTCATGTTTGATATCAACAAATATTTCTTATATATTAATATTAATGGTAATATATTTATAACATTTCCAAGCATTACTGAGAAAGTGTGAAAGAATTTTTCCTGTTTACAAAGTGCAATTTTTATACAACTGTATGGAGTATACTTGTTAAAGAAATGTAAGAGAATGTTTTTAAATAAAAATAAAACAAAAATTTTTTAAATGTAAATAAAATAAAAAAATTTCAAATGTAAATAAAAATATATAGAAATATTAAGAGCAATGCAATATAGTTAAAATATATAATGGCACTACTTGGATTATCACTTTTAACGATTTAAAATTGTTTATTATGCCAGCTTTAGCACGTTCAACGCCTTCGACGTATGAATTTTGCATGAATCTAATAGATTCTAATAGCTTTATGAAGCCCAGTGAAACTGAAATATTTGTCTTTCTTGGTATCACGCTGAAAAAATGAAATATTCAAATAACTACCAGTGACGTCTTATAAATTCAAATTGAGAAAAAAAAGAGAAAAAGAAAATGGGACTGATATTCCTGAGCGATATTGAATTATAATATACGTTGAAAAAACTGATCAACAGAGCAAAATGATTTTCTCTTTTGGTCCCATAGAAATATATGCAATATAATAAAAAATGTTATACGATTTTGAAAAAAAAATTCAATATATACCATACACTGTATAACAATTTTTAATCTACTATACTAAGTATAGTTTTACAATTAAGTCTAACTTGTATTTCAAACACAAGTCATTTTCAAACCTGAAAGAATGAAATTATTTTGACACCGAGTCGAGCGAATTTACGTAGGTCGAACTAGCAGTCAATGTTACGCATGCGCAACATTAAGTCCAATTGAAACAAAGATAATTTTGGCAAAAAGAGAAAAAAAACTTTTTTTTTCTGGAAATAAACATAGCCTTCTCCTTCTAATAATTATACTCCCCGCTTGAATATACCCTTACACTAAATATATAATATAGTTTCCTGAGCTTGAATAATACGCTTTTCAAAAAAAACAAACTACATATTTTAAAGACAGGTATTTTCAGTGGAGCATAAAATATTTACCAGCGCATACCATAGAAGCGTTTCATTTAACTCTCTTCCACGCGCAGAGTATAAATGCATTATTTGGGCGCGTTGAATTTGCCTTTTATCTCATATGTACGCAAACCTTCCCCCCCCCCGCCCCTCGAAATCGTCAACAAATTTTACTGTTATATTCGACGGAATGTAAACAAACAAACACATCTTCCTATTAAAAACATTAAACCCCCTTTATTTGTACCTCCCAATGACTGCATCCTTTGGACCCGACCAAGAGAGATAACCATCTTACACGGAAAAAACTGATGAATGAAAAATTACAACGTTTCCTATCATTCTTGTCACGTTAAAGGCACGTTGTAAAAGTTGGTTATTCACGTTGCATTTGTTTAATATCACTTACATGTTGTACATT
>JABFPN010003068.1:0-19427 GCA_022817305.1 Leptoteleia sp. ZL-2020
TTTATTTATTTACTAGCTACTATAGTTATTTCAACTATGTAATCAAGTATAATCTACTATAAACTATAGTTACAGATACAATAAAGACTCTAGTAAATATTACTAATGGCTATAGTATTCACGAAAAGTAACTATAGTACACTAGTCATGAACACTAGAATTTTCTCTCAGTGCATAAAGAAACGTGTCTCTGGTTAATAGAATTCTGCCATTGAAATTTAAAGAAAAGAAACTTTGTCCTTCCCCCGAATCGTGTTTTCAATGTGAACAAATTAATGCATTTGTAACGTAATTGTTACGAGCTCTCTTATCATTGTCAAAGGTTATCGTGTGTTCTAACATTTGTCTGTCGTCCTTCACCTAAATTGAATTTCAATTCACAGTTAAATCTGTTATGTGTGTGCAATTTACAAACGATGCCTACAAGAAAATAACACATTTTCATCTTCTGTATTCCGCTGTGCTGTCCGGCTTTAATTTCAAGTTACATAATTACTTTGATCCGTAATCAGAATAATCTGTGTTTATAATAAGAACAATTTTATCTTAAAATGTCTAATCTTTGTTTGCACACTTACTGCTTAAGATAAAACTGTTATATTGTATACTGTTATGTAGTATTATAGATTATTCAAATATGAGGTAGCAACTTATTTTGGCAATATTTTGTAGGGAGAATCAAATTTTTGGCGAAGAAAAATGCGTACGTTGCACAGCCATTTAGACATCAACAAGGATGGAGTTATCAGCTACGATGACTTTATGCTCTTGGCTGAAAGATTTGAAAATTTGGGACATTTGACCGAGAACGCAACTGAAGAATTTCGAAAGGTTCTCAAAGTAAGTATTGAAGAATAAAATTAAAAAAAAATGTATCTGTTCTAACGTGTAATAATACAACTTTATTAATTACGATTATTGATGGTTTACAGGAAATGTGGCAAGAACAGTGGGGCGAAATTTCCCCGTACAATCTCGTTAGTGTAGAAAAATACTTGGATGAAATGCACCATGTATTAAATGACAGGACCTTAAAACAGAAATACCATCGATTTTTGCCTTATTTATTCAGGGTGATTATCTTGCAAATTATAATTTGTTTTCTAAGTAGTGTACTATTAACTTGTATTTATCATGCGTACAGTCAACTTATCTATCTTTCATAATTAGATATTTGAATAAATAAAAGTATTTTTTCAGGCAGTGGATAAGGATAAAAATGGGGTGATTTCAGTTGAGGAATTCAAATTGTTCTTTAAATGTTTAGGACTTACAGACGAGGTAAAAATTGTCAATAATTAATTCAAAAGTTAGAAAAAATAATTTTCATTTACTTCGATAAATTTTAATAAATTCTCATTTAGTGAGAAATTTAAATACTGACATTGTCAAAATAAGTGGTAGTTTTTCTAGAGGAATGTAATCTGTAAATAGAAGAAATACGCTACGCGACCACGACAAATAATTTCACGAATCTTGTTATTTCAAAACATGTAAAATGTATGTGGCTAATTCGTAAGACTTGCATGTGCTAAGTCATGAGTTTTCTAAGTCGTGGTCGTAAAGTGTATATTCGAACCTTGGCTAATTCACAAGTTCGGAATTAGAAAACATTTTATTAGTAGAAAATCTACTTTTAGAATAATCAATTTTCAATTTTCACAGACTTGGTAAAGGTGAATTAGATGATGTTCGAGTGTAAATCTTATTCATGAAGTCCAATTGTACTAATTCATATCTTTTTATTCAGCATGCCATTGTATCGTTCAGCCACATTGACATGAATGGTGATGGCACAATATCAATGGACGAGTTTGTTACTTTGGGTCGTGATTTCTTCATTACCGAAGATGATACACGAGCAAGCAAACATTTCTGGGGACCATTAGTGGACTAAATTACCGCTCACTTCTGCCTTTTGTGATAATACATAGTTCCCTGTTAAAAATAACGTATAGAACGTATAAGTATATATTACAACGTACAAAAATGTGAACAACAAACGGACTTACAACATGTAAGTTGATGCCATTATTGTTTACGTTTTTATATGTTCAATATTTCATTTTTAATAGGGTTTATAAAAACTATAATTTATAATGTCTCCTAAAATATATTATATAATATACTATATAATAAATCCTTGTAAAACTATTTTTCCGAAACAATTCAGATAAAATATCAAAAAGAACGTGTAATATAGATTTTGGTCAAAAAACTGAAAAAGATGGAATTCTTTAAAGATTTCCAAAATACTCTGAATTTATAAATGATTCATACAGTTATTCAAATTATTAACAATTGAAATGTTTATATAATACGAAAATTTTCAGATAAATATTTTTACTAGGATAAAATAATTTTTACTTAGACTGATACGTAAACGCATCTTTTTTATATTTTTATAAAGAAACTAACTCGAATTGTAACAAAGAACGATGTCTTTCCATTCGAAATGCAATTGGATACGCATCTATTTTTCGTATATATTTTGTAAATATTTTTATAACTATTTGACAGTGATTATAAATATAAATATACACTACAAAGCTAATGGCGAATTTAACAGTGACTATTGTAAATTTAGATTCGGAATAAAACGAATCTATTGACTATTAATATTGTACAATCAAAAACCGAAAATAAAGTGTTTTCCGGAAAACACAGCTCCGCGTGTGAATTTATAAGATATATATATGAAATTAAATCTGCGAATATACATTTTATTTTGTAAAATTTTATAATCATATGAAAAAAAAAACTTACTCCACACATTTCATATATACATTCTTATCTAGTTTCCTAGCTGGGATCCTAGATCGGAAATATATATATATATATATATATATATATATACTTACACATTTTGCAAAATTCGACCGGATACCTACTTGTAATGTCAAAAATGTTCGCGAAATCATTCCAAAAAAGCTTTGTTCAAAATCAATCATTTTTTCGGTGTCAGAATGGCTCTTTTTTGTGGGCAGTATGTTTATTTATTAAATTATTGTTTGTTCAAATTAATTACTTTATCAAATTATATTTTTAATTATCAATATTTCATTTGCATATACATATATAAAAATAAATTATCAACATAATTTTCTAGCTTTTTAAATGTTTAATTTACGTTTATATTAATTTATGATATAAATGTATTACCGTATTATTTTTAATTATGTATAAATTGTATTACCGTATTATTTTTAAGATATATTATAATAAAATATTATTATATATAAAATAATTGTAAGATATTTTATAATAAATAAATTATTTCGAGGAAGAAAAAGTGTTGTGAAATTAAAATCATAGAATTGTGCGACTTTGTGACTTCTAATTTACCTGTTATTAAAATCACAGAAATTCATAAGAGCTATTTTCTCGCGCCTATGATTTTTAATTATCGACTTCGTTTGAGGAAGACAAACCAGGTGATTTCCTTATCACAGAAGTTGTGCTCATAGTTGCCGATAATGAACAGAGATGGCGTTATTAAGAATTGTACACTTGCGCCATCTAAACATTCTTTAATATTGACATTATCGATATTATATCGACATTATCGATGTTAAAGAATGTTTTTTACATTACCGACCTTGATTGACTTGGCGATCGTTTAGGACATCGAGTTAATATTTAAATAATTTTCATTTAAAACAAAACTTGGTAATCACCCTACACTAAAAAAAAGGTTTGATAATCGTTAAGTTTATTACAGTTTTTTCAAGATTTATAAGATATACAATTATAAGTAAGAAAGTAGATTAACAAATTTATACTAGTATAAGAAAAATGTTGAGATTACATTGTTACAAAACATGTATTACAACATTTAGGAGTGAGGGGGGGTTGACTCCCTATAGACGATATAGTTTGTCGGAGTGCGTTGAGATAGAGTTGGCAGTATACATTTTCGCTCATAACTCTGAAAATATCAACTTTAGGCTTGTAGTCCAAACGACCAAAATTACTCCCAACAATGTCCTGGACAGGTTGACCGCATCGTTAACCTAAGTTGTTCAATTGTTGAGGTTTAAACGCCCCGCCATTAACTATCTTAAAATCTAACGAAACTAACGACACAAGTTCAGGACATCCAGCTTATACTACTCGAGGTTTACTATCAATCCCTATATTATAATATATATCCAGTTAAACAAATCTAACTGGGATCCTATGTAGAAATGTGGCACTGGAAATCAGGTAGTTTCTTAAGTAGGTTCCTAGGTAGTTATAGGATCTTATCTAGTTTCCTAGCTGGGATCCTAGATCGGAAACTAGTTGATGTCTGATCCTAAACTCCGACCTAGGACCCCAGCTAGGAAACTAGGTAAGATGTTGAGGTGGCAATTTAACTACTGTATTATTTGCCTATTATAATTATTCCAATCAGCTGATGCAATATCAGTAAAATTTTCATACAGATGTTCATTTGATTATTTATTACTGACTAATAATATTTTTATTTCTGTTTATTCGCACCATATCTGTATTATTAGTCTTAATTACTTTGTTGATCATTAACAAATTACAATTTTTCATAGGTATAAATAAAATGTTACGCGCAGTTTGTGAAATCATAAAATATTTATTTTGATATTGTAGGTCATGTTAGCCAAAACCAGAAGAGTATAGCGGAGCTACATGGTAGTTACATTTCTGTGTTTTGCAAGTATATGCCGGTTAAGATCACTCGTGTCGATCAGTTTTAAGCCACAAATTTTACACTCGCGTCTAGAAAGAAAAATATTGTAGAATATAATAATGATGTTTACACTTATTTTTGTAAATAATTAAAATTTGTAATAGTAATAAGTTATATACACTGAGAAATTTGCAATTCTTGCAATTAATCAAACAAGTGCAAGTGTTAATGTTTAAATATATTTTCAATTAACTTGTGTTAATAATCTATCATTGTTCTATTGGGGATCTAAATCTTGCAAACTTTTGTTTTTTTATAATTCTACGAACATCAAATGAAAACAGTTGTCTAAATACGTGTATGTTAAATTTTCATTTTATAAACATTAAATGTTAAAAATCTTTACCTGCGAGAGATATCTTGGTAGCGTACTTTGGAACCGTCAGTAGATGTTTTTCTCCCATACATTTTTGCTTCTGAAATAAATACTACAAAATATTATTAATATTCAATTTTCAGTGTGTGAAATGATTTTAAATAATAAATTCTGTTATGTATTGGAATTTGTTGCTTGAAAATCCGTTCGAGCAAATAATTCAATTTCATTAAATATTTATATTTGGCGCGGATGCTCGCGCATTTTATCTAACAACTGCAACTTAACGTTGAGCTTTACTTTTTACTGAGAATGAAATGAATAATGTCTTGTAATATTATTTAATATTACATTATCACTCAGAAGTATGCTATGAAAGTAAGGAACATATATGATTAATATACTACATTGCATCGAATGATTTATGTATGATAAAAATTGACATAGGACTGTCAAACTAAATTCTTTTTACAATACTAATCAAATTTAAGTAATCTTTATTGTTAACAATTAATGATTATAATATATGTATTAACAACCCAATTACATCGACGATTTAGTGATAATTTAAGACTTAATTTATAATTAATTATAATGGTTGTATCATTGAGTAAAAAATTATGGAATTACAGTGTTAGAGAGATCACTTTATAATATTAAATTTTAATTCTATTTAAGGTGAAATCAGGTGAAATGTCACTCGTTGGCCAACTCAAAATGAGAATAACTTCAAAAATAATACATATCTTTAAATATATTGTAAAATAAAAATTCATTTAAGAAAAACGCAGCGTACGTTCACAGTTAAACACGTTTAGATTGTTTGAAATTACTTTTTACGTATTGCCACAATTCTCAGAGAGCTATCTTTTGGAAATAGATTTGAAACAAACATCTAAATAGTTGATGAAACCATTTCCAAAAGTTAGCTCTCGAAAAAAATTTGCAATCATTATGTTTCAGACTTGAATTTTTGAAGCCGAAACTTTGTGTTTTTGAGCCAATTAATCATATTTCTTTTTTTGCCGGACAATAGCTAAAAATATTTTGGTGATATCACTATAACGTATGCCTTTAAATATATTCTATATTTCCTACACAGGATGTACGTTAATTTATAAAAAACTAAAGTTTTGCCTTATATGGTCGAGTTAAAATGTCGTAGTTATACTGCTTGATTATGTTTTAAAAAATTAGCAATTATCTGTTTTTTTATTAAATCTTTATAAACAACATTTATTACATGAAGTATGTTATTAAGTTAGCTTAGAGACATTTAACAAGTTATTATTTTTCATATAAATTAATTAAATATCACAATGCGTTTAAGTTACGAAATACATGGTAAATTTATTATTGACGATAAACATAATAATTACAATAATAACAATTAAGGCAATTGTGATCATTTTATTTTGTTAAACTTAATAACCATTACATTAAAGCTAAAAAATGTGGTCTTCATATATAAAGATGTTAAAAATAACCATATTATATAAAAATTGTAAATTATAATTTGATTCTGCGTTTATTAATTCATTTCAAGATTAAGACCTTATTAACTGTAATAATGGAGATTATTATATAGAAAATTACAAATGTCTTTGTTACTAAATTGTAAAGGTTAATGAACAATATATGAACACAATTTCTAAACAACAAATTATATCGCAATTACAGCAATAATCTTTGTAACATATCTCTCACAAAGTCTTTTTCTTTCGCTATATACGTATATATAGCATAGAAGCACATTTTATATTGTATAAAATGCAATGCAATAAATAGGTATTTAGTTAAATGAAAAGTGTTTTTACCTTAATAATATCAGGAATCAAAATGTAAAGTTGTATTGCAGTACTCAAGCTGGTGTACGAAGAGTGAAACTCTCGCGATAATTGCCAAAAATTGAATACGAATTTCCAGCACTGCATCAGTCATTTTAAACTATTAAACAGTGTTAAAAGGGGAAGGGGTAACTGAGTTTCCAAATGTATTCACGTCATTAAAGTTCATTATTATTAATTGACTCAAATTAATCGTCTTAAAAACTAGTCATAATGATATCATAGTAAATTATACATTTGCTGTTAAAATAAACATTTAATACAAATAGATGTATTTGTACATTGAAAAAAATAATACAATTAAAATAAGAAGACTATCCTTTAATTTTGTTACGCTTGATTTAATACTGTTTATGATAATCTCAACATGATTTCCTTTAAACATAATAAAATGGGCTTTTCATTACCAAGAGATAATTAGTTTTATAATAAAACCGTAGGCACAGTTAACATTCGAATTTATTCTAATAATAAGTGAAACTTATTTTACAAAGTTAACGACCAACTGCACTTGCTCTCTATATTCAATAATTTAAAGATAAAGCAAGACAATTAATCAATTAATATTATAATGGAATTAAATTCAATCCAAATGACTGATTTTATGGTGTAGAAGCACAGTGTGATTTTCAAACAAAAATAATGAATTGATAATAATCTTGTATGATACAAAAGAAAATGATTTCGGTAAACAAAATTTTAACAAAAAATTTAAACAATTTATAGTAGATTGACACATCTACTTTCTAATCGATGAGATTAGTCAAAATTCTAAATTATTCACAATATATTAATGACCTAATCTCTTTTATCATTATGACGCATGATGGCGGATGTATTATATTATATACATTTTTCTATCTTTATATTATAATATAACAATATAATCTGTCAGCAAAAGAAATTTATTGTTATTACAAGAATAAATATTCTTAACATAAAAGAATTTTATTCTTATATTAACCGGATTCACTTTTGTGGAAACACTAACTGGAAAATCCACTTGCTATTAGAATAATCCGGTGGATAGTGGACATTTTTTGTGTAAAGCGTACACAAAGAAAAATTGGTTTAGTTTTCGATGATGAAGATTGTACAGAAATATTGTGATGTTTTATAGACCCAAATGGCAAGAAATATTCCGGAATATTCCAGAAATATATATGGTACATTTCTGGAATATTAAAAAAACATGGATCACCCAAGAATACACTAGAAATATTCCTTCAGCCGGCCCTTATACATACCGAGCGTTAGGAACTAATACGGTGCCATATTTGGATACCGAATCGGTTCCAGATTTGGACCTTGCTTCAAAGTACATAAAGTTTCGGATTCGAAAATATGAAATTTCATGTAATATTGTTCTTGAAACATCATAATTGTCTCTGACACAGAAATAATAGAGTTTCAAGGTGTTTTTTTTCTACCGAAACAATAAAGAAACTTTCAGCTTCAAAACCTCGAGCCTGAAACACTGTAAAACTCTAGTATTAATTTTTATGCCAGGGACAGCAATGATGTTGAACAAAATTACATGAAATTTCATATATCGTACCCGAAATTTCGGGTTGCATTTTCCATTATGTTTTAGGCTCTTTGAACCGGGGTATGCAAAGTGAAAACTTATAATATTAAAACAAACGATAAGCACAAAAGCAATTGTACTTTTAAATTAAAAGCTATTACTACATATTTAAATTTTAATGTTTACCTGAAATATTAAATACATCACTAAATCATTTATAAAAAATAGTAATTTATGATATTATTTTGTTATCAGTGCAATATCTTTGAATTTTAAGCGTGGTTTTCAAAATTAACGTCCGTTGTCAATTCCAAATTTCAATATTTTTTTCCCTATATATTAACAAAATTTATAAAAGTGGACGACTCATGAAGGGATAATTATACGTCACTTTTCAACATAAAAAAAAACATAATTTTAAAAATTAAGTTATTATTATTATGATTGTGATTTAATTTTTAATGAGTTTTAAAGTAGTTTGCAATAATTGGACAAAAAAAAAAATACAAACAAGTTATTTATCGATTTGTTGTACATTATATTAGTTAAATAAGCATAAAAGTAATTGAAACGCGAATTTATAAAAGTCGAATTATAAAAAATACTGCATAGACTTTCTGGTAAACACCGAGTATACTTGTTTGATGCAGAGTTATGATGCAAGTGTTGAAAAAATTTGCTTGGAATTGAATAAAAATATATTGAAAATGTAAAATAACATTTTGTTCTTGAAACATCATAAATGTAAATGTAAAATAACATTTTCACTATATTTTACTAGAGTAGATTAGTATTTCTTAAATTGTGACACATATATCCGGCGTTAACTAGAAAAAGACTAGTGTTTTCAAAGTGTGTAATTCATAAAAGTGTAAAAAGCGGTTGATTTAATAGCCATTCAAAGTGCAAAGCGGTCAAATTTCTGAATATACTTGTATGATTGATAAATTATATGGTTACTTTCAATAAATTGATATCATTAACTTATAAGACCCAAATGCGTTCTGCACTCAATAAATGACACTATTTTGGTCTACTGGATAGAATTGGTTTGCCATTTTGCGACAAGCTTCAAATTTTTGAAAACTTTACTGGCTGCATTTGGAAAGAGAGGCACGTTTCACACGTTCATCTGTATCATTACGCCGTTGGAGAAGAAAAACAGACAAAGCAAATAATGTGTATCAATTAATACCTGTATTATGATGACACGCTGAACGCAATATTTACCAATACATTATTACTAATGTCCGTATTAATTAAAAATATATTATTATTAATATGATCGTTATTAGAAACTTTAGTTAAAACGTTGTTTTCTATACGCGCTGAAAAAATGTATTGTCACGTAATAATTTATCTAATTATTAATCACGTCACTTACGTTATATACCGCTTTATTTTTAATTAAAGGCATAATTGTATCCTCTTTTTTGTATAAAAATCTATATTTTTTATACCATGATAAACTCGTACTACGTGATAAAACAAATACATTTTATCTGTAAAAAATGTGTGTTGTGTATGATATTAATTTGTATTGGAGAAAAATTAAGGAGGCGGTAATAACGGGGAAATTTCGAATAACAATTAATTAATTAATGGAGATGTCGATTATTATAATGAGAAAAGTAAAACAAATTAGAGAAACTAGAAAAATTTGGCGTAATTAACTATTTAGCTCATGTTCTTTTCGTATTAGATTCTTAATATGCGATTTCTCTATTAAAACGGTAAATGTATTTCATTTTGCTGATTGCACTTTTAAAATTAATATAGTATAATTATAGAAGTTGTTGAAAATTTCAGTTTGAATGGAATGAACAAAATTAAATATAAAAGATTGAAAATAATTGAAACGTCGTGTTTGAACAAAAATCCTCGCATGAATCAGGGATGAGAGAGCCCTTGGTACTTGACTTCATCAAGACACTTTCACTTATTTCTAAGTTTTTTTGATGCAAATTGTAAATTGTTTTAACTATTAAATTTATGTACATAAATATTATAACATTTAATAAAATTGATAGATTAATAAATTATATTTATATTTATTATTATTTTGTTCAAATAATATTAAAGCAATGATATCAAAATTTTAAATAGATAATTAAAATGAATGTTTATGTGGAGGATTGTGAAAAAAAAAACAAAGAACAGAATGATTATTTATCTCGAGTTTTGTATTATTTAACATTAGGAATCACGATATCCGCTGTACAAAACAAAATATTCATTGTCAGAAATCGCACTATATTTATATTTATCACTCCATTATCGGAATCGGCGTCTCATTTTAAACTCAAAACCCCCTTTCAAAAAGTGCCGTGCTTTCAATGCTTTGCTTTTACTTCCTTTTTTCAATTTTTTTTTGTTCTCCTTTTTACTATTTGTTTCCATTTTCCCACAGATTCCAACTAATTCGTTTAAAAATGTAAATATATATTTATATATTCAACTTTTTTTTGCGTTCCTTCAGTGGTGGGACAATTTGTTGCAAAAGCAATATAAAAATAATAGTCGCAGTTTACGCTTTTGCCATTTAATCTCCATGCATTTTCACTTCAATATTTACTTCATTTATCGTTCTAGTATTTGCCAACCACCAACAATCGCGACACGTATACGTTTATTTTCATTACATTTATTTTCTTTTTATCGCATTTAAAGATGAACGCACCGTGCGAAATTTTTCTTTTTCCAGCAATGTTTTTCTCAACCTTTTTATCGTTGATCATGATTATTTAATTTTCTTTTTGTTTATATCGTGTTTCTTTTCTTCTTCTTTTTTTTTATTTCGGCTCATGTTCACTTCTTTCCTTTTCTTTACTTTCGTTCATCATTTACCAATTTCCATCGTTTGTCTCTTGCGAAAATCAAAACACGTAAAAGAACCAACCAAAATCCATTAAATTTTTCTGCCTCAGATTGGTCATTTCGCATGAAATAAATAAGACCCGCACTTTTAATTTCAAACAAGCCCTCGTTAACGACGCCGACGAAAAGAAACTGCATGAATTGCCTATTATTGGCACGATTCAAAAATTATAACTTATCAATAAAATATATACTCGAGATTCTTTTTAAAAACTTTACACTTGGTTATAAATATTCCCGTTCCTTCCTTTATATCTCCTTTTTCTTTCTGTTTTTCTTTTTTTTTCTCTCACTTTCGATTTTCTTTCCTTTTCTTTTTTTTTCGTTTTTTCAGTAAAAAATTTTTTTTGAAGTACAATGGGCTATATCGTGATTTTTAGTGAAAAATCGCAGCGAGCCCCTATGACTTATCAGGTAACAAAAAAAAGTAGCTAATTTTTTTACGTTTACCGAATAAGTAATACATTTATTAACGAAGATGATCGCCAATTAACTCTCGCATGTTAATTAACGATAATACTTGTTGATGACTGATCATTTTCTTGTAGCAGCAACAAAACGACAGTTCATGGTGGACCGATAACCTTGTCCTTGAAATCAGGACAACCGTTATCAGGCCACCGCTAATTGGTAAAACCAATTGGCCTGGCCGTCGACGTTCATCGTCACGCAACATGACTGGTTAACAACGTTGCCTTACACATTTATGGTGATATGTCGTTGATTCGTCATAACCGAAGCTCGCTTCTCACTACGATCAATTAGAATCAACAATTAAAGGCCTTGAATCCTCTCTTGTCATTTGTTTAAAGCCACTGAAAATGATACTGGGTTCGCAATACGATTCGCGACTTGCTATAATTCGCGTGGAATAAACCTGAATGTAACAAATACTTCAAATCGAACCATCAAAAGTATAAATGAAAACAATACTTAAGCTTAACTATTCGCGTAAAGTGGAAAGAAAGAAAGAAAAGAAAAGACAAAAAAAAGAAGAATAATAGTCGCAGCGATCGATATCGTCCGAGGGCGTAACAGTGCGGAGTTTCTTAACGTCAACGGAAGAGCCATGGTAAAAAAAATTGACAACTTTGCATTATCATTCTTTTATAATCCGATTCTTTTGTTCCGATTCTTCTGTTTCGATTCCCTTCGAAGTAACTTCAGTACATCGTAACTCTAATCGGGCATTTCGGTTGCGTAAAAAGTCTTAGGTCTAGAATGTGAATATTAATTGCTAAGGCGTGTTTGTTAATAGAGTTCTTTTTTGTAGAGGGCGGCATTACTATGCCGTGCCGCTGACGAGACGGGTGCTCTGCGATTGCGCGGTCGTAGAGTTTATCGGCTCGGTTGTGCGTTGATTATTAGTCTGCGTGGGGGCAGTGTTTGGCTGCTGTTGCGGCTGTTGTGGTTGCTGCTGTTGTTGTTTGTTACGATTACCCTGGCCGCGATTTCCGCCACCGCGGTAACCGCGAAAACCACCACCACCAGCATTACCGCCAGTTCCACTGCCACGATACATACCGCCGCCGCCGCCTCTGCTGCCCATTCCACCGCCGCCACCACCTCGATTGTAATAGCCACGATAATTACCTCGACGCATTGACGCAACACCAAATGTTTCAGAGTTTAGCTTACGCTCTGTTCGCCAATCTGTGCGCTGAGACCGTCTACAAATAAATAAGTAGACAGTTAGCTTTATACTCTAGTCCAACGAGTCTATGCAACAATGCTTTTCGCAAAATCCATGTTTTCTGCTGATACTAGTGATAACCTGACCAATCACGTGACTCGCGTCATGCACGTAACAGAACACAGGTAGGAATATATAAAAAATAGTAACAGAAAAAACAGGTAAGAACAAAGACGGTTTGATAAATGTAAAAATTTTACAATGTATTTCTGCATTCTAAAATTTATACTTGCTTGTTAATACAAAAGTAATCTATGTACTTAATTGGTCGGATATAAGCAAAGGTTGCAAGAAAAAACGGATTTTAAAAAATCATTGAAACTTACTGGATGGTTAAGACTGGTTTCAAACAAATCTACTTTAAAATGTCATGTTAAAATAATTTAAAGTTCACGACAAGATCAAATCTTTAAAAAAAAGCATTAAATATTTGTTTAACATAAATAATTATTGAATATGAACGCATATTGAGCTTATTATTCAAAAGTCAATTCTATAAACTTAATATTCCAAGTATAAACTTTAAAGAATTGTTACAAATTTAAAGCTCAGATGAAATTAATTTTCAAAATATAATCTCGTAACTATAGGTACATCAGATTAATCTAGAATATTCATAAACAAACTGTAATATAAATGATTAATAAATGAATTATGCTTATATTCTTTGTTTATATAAATGAATAAAGATAATTAGTGTCACTAGAATCAATAAAATTTGATTAAAAGTTTTAATTAAATATATTAATTACCCTTTACTCCTTTCTACTGCTTCGCAACTAATATTATCAAAGAATGATTTTGATTTGTCATAATGCACGATTTCTGGCTCTTCTTCTTGTTCTCCTTCACCAGCACCAGTCTCATTTCCACTGTCATCTTTTTTCTCGTTATCAACTCCTCCATCCAATTTAGTCTTAGCAAACTGAGATCTAGTTGAAAAACAAAAATTATTTTACATACTGTTCACAATTCAATAAAAAATTAATATTTTCATTACAGTTAACTCTCTCTCACAAGATGAGGTATTCATATGTTACATTTTTTCAATTAAAGTTCAGCTTTAATACGAATTATTTTAAAAGAACATAAATTTTCATAATTTATTGTTTTGAAAAACAATACAGAAATTATTTCATTAAAAATAATCAACTAATTACCTCAACTCTTCAAATTCAGAATTAGCTGATTCAAAATCATATTCTTTGTCAAATTTGAGAGTGTTTTTGGCTTTTTGAGCAGCATTTCCAGTTTGGTTGCGATTGAAGTTATTTCCCATACCACCACCACCACGGCCACCTCCCCCTCTGCCTCTGCCACGAATGGTACCACGGTTTATCCATCCAGCACCGCGATTGCCACGTCCGCCACCTCCGTGTTGACCTTGTCCATGATCTTGTTGCTTAGATTTCCCATCACTGTATTGAGACATGCCACTGCCTGTTCTGCCGCTTCCATAACTGTTTTTATACAAACGTCTTTTTTTTTAGTAAGAAAATGTGAATTAAATCAAAGAAAGGTTAAAAAATGTATTTGTAAATAATTATATAATAAAATATAATCGGATCATGAATCTGATATACTTTAATCGATGAAATTAACTATTATACTTGAATAAAAATGTGTGAATAATATGTAATTTATTATTTACAGATTGTAAGTACTAATTTTTATAACAGAAATTACGACATATTATTAATTTTTCTATTGTGAAATGAAGGTGAAATTTAATACGTTTATCAATTATACTCTTATTTAAATAAATTAAATAACAATTTATACCTGTCTCGCATATTGTTTCGTTGCATGTTATTTCTATTTGCATTATCACCAATTTTTCCAACCATGGACTGTTGATGTCCAGCTTGTGTACCCTGATCAATTGTAGGACTCTTTCTTGTCAAAAGCGAAGTTGGCGTGGTCGAACGAGAACCACCACCAATCAATTCCAAAACGCCTAAATTTTATAATGAATTATTAATTGTTCGCAAGAAACATATTTAAAAATTGAATTGAATTTCATAAAAAAAAATTAGGTTTGATATATTATTCAATAAAAGATAAAAGAATAATATCCCCAAAAATTTAGAGTGTATGGATTATGGGATAACTGTCGAACATAAGTTTAATTATTAAATTAATAATTGTTTATTTTTATACACTCCGTTTTAATTACAGGTTTTATTTTATAAAGCTTGAATAATAAATTGAGATTAAGGAGTTAATAAAAATTTCTATTATATATCTTATAGAAGTGAAATGTCACTAGTTGGCAAACTGAGAATAAACATAACTTCCTTAATAATACATATCTTTACATATATTGCAAAAAAAACTAAATCAAGAATTTGTTAAATTAGTTTTTACGTATTTTTAACTCTTTTCAGGAACTTTTGGAAATTGTTTCATCAACAAATTATTATATACAGATATAGTTCCTTAAATGAACTTGCAACCTTACTTATCATTATACAACTATATCATGCTTATGGTAATTACTTTCAGTTATCTTAAAATTACTCTATCTTTGACATGCATTGAAAGAAAAAAACTGATATTGAAGCTCTCAATAGTCGGATTAGTAAATAAAAAGATAATATAAAATATTATTTTTAATATATATACATATACAATTTATATATATGTATAAATACACTCGACATCTACACATTTGCTTTTATTGGAACCAAAAACTTCTACACATTTGCTTTTCCGACACAGAATGTCACTGCGCAATTGCAATACTCGATTTCATTGTTTTAAGTCTTATTGACATTTGGCAGGTTTTGTGCTTTTTTCTCATTGGTCAGACTGCAGCAAATGTATGGAAGAAAAAGAAGCAAATGTGTGGAAGGGAAAATAAGTGAAAAGCAATTGAGTGGCAGTCAAGTGTATGTCTAAATTGCATTTCAGGATGCTCCCGACCAACACGGTCCTGGGCTCTAAGTGGTAAGTTCGTAAGATTAGATTTTCAAAAATAAACATTCATCTGAGAATTTTGCATTGGCCAATTTTGAATTTCCCACTTAAATTTTAAATCTTCAGTAAAATATCGAGATATTGAAGAATAGGGTGAGACCTCAAATGCAAAGTTGGATGCGATTATATGTATATATATATACTTGGTTATCTAAAGCATTACCAGGTGTTGTGAGGAAGCCAGAAGAAGGTGCAAAGAAAAGCAATAGATAAAAACCACAAGCAAGAGAAGAAGTACGATGAAATAAACAAGTTTACCGTCTTCCAAAGAACGATCTTTGGCAAGATTGTCATTGATGTGGGGTGTTGCAGTGGGAGCGCTGCTCACAATGGGGTTCGGTGGGGACTGTTCAGCAAACGCGGAAAGACCACCAGGTAGTAACTCACTTGGTTGTTTGTTAAGTCCAGTGCGAGGATCCTGGACTCCAGGCTGCATTCTCATACCCATAGCATTTAACGCCATTGGACCATATCCCATGTTGAAAGAAGGGCCGCTCATTGGTCCAATCTGACCCATTAAAGGTGTATATCCGGTTTGTTGCTGGTATGACTGCTGGCCGATAGAGGGCAGCATTGTCATCTAAACAATTAATGTTGTTTTTTACAAACTAATAGTTTTCACTTAATTTTAGACCTTTCTTTTTGTCATCAAACTTAGTTGTTGTATTAGTTATTATTAACTTATATAGTGCGGTAAGAATTGTGCACTACACATCCCATTTTAAATAAACTTATTTCATGGAAGATGTTTATGATGAAAAGATAAATCAAGCCACTGTGAAAATCATGCATAAAATATAATTGTTATCATACAATTTAATGGAAAAAGTAAGTTAAAGAAATATTTTAGTTTAGATATGTTTCAATCAGAATCATTTAAATGGTGCAACGTTTAATCTAATCAGTGTTAATATGTTAATGAAATTTCTTTTAATTTAAAATCTTGATCTTAATGAAACAAATATTTACTTGTACAATTGCCGGGTCGTTAGGTATAGATGGCACATTATTAAGTACTTTGATATCTTTGATATCTGATCCTCGGAATAAGATGTATTCGTATACATTTGCCTGAGGTAATACAGGAATTTGAGCTTCTCGGTCTTCTGTTCCAAAGGATCTCACTATAAATGTAAAAATAAAATAATTACATTTTTGTTCAATAATTTGAGATTTATCATTTTGTGCTAAAAATAATTACATATTAGATATTTAAAAATTGAATGAAAATTTGTCGCAACAGATGTTTATTTTTATTATATAATTAATACAATACATTGGTTTTGTAATAATTACATGAATGCTAATGTCATATGAATCTATTTGAACAAGCAGTTTACTTATTGGTTTAAATCTAAAACCCAAAATAAATTAAATTTCTCAAATTTCTTATATTTTCTTGATTATTCTGTTTTGCTATTTATATACATGCCAGAAAAATGATAAAATCACAGAAATATATATCAGCATTTGATTTATTGATAATATTATGGATTACTTTGAAATTTATTTGGAATCACCAATAAAAATGCAATATATTTAACTTATTATGTAATATATTTAGCTTATTATTTGATACATGATAAAAACTAATTAATATATATTAATATTAATTTAAAAGAATTTTAATTACATTTAATTTTAATAATGATATGAACATTCATTAAATAATTCCCATTAAATAGAATTAAATAACATTTCTTTTATTATTCTTTAAATAATAATTAACAGTTTTATATTATAAAATTGGAAACTATATATTATCCAAAGTTCATTGAAACCATGTATTATTATTACACAATATTAATTATTTTAACATCAAAATGATAAAAATAATTGCATTATAATAATGTACTCAAATATATTTATATTTATAATTTACTAATGATTTTTCAATGATATATTTTTTATTTATATATATATATATATATAATGATAAATTTATATATAAATATATATGTATATATCCTGTTAGACAAAACGTAATTTAAAAATAGAACATGAAAAATACGGAAAATTGTTATTTTAAGAAATATAACAATTTATTAATAATAATAACCATTACACATAGAAATGTTCAAAGACACGTATTGAGATATACAAAAAAATTATTGCAATTTTTATAATTAAAATTTTGTATGTTTTAAACGTTAATGTCAGAGTTTTAATAAGCTCAAATATTATTAGTAGTTGAATTACAGCTTTGAATATTCTTAATCACTTTGAAAGCTCAGATTTGTTATGAATTCTGTGTTATTTCACATTGTTTACACTTGTGTGTCCTGAACAAAAGCACAACACATTCTATTTGATAACGAAAATATGAAACATTGAAAAGCATTTCATTTAGAAAAGGAATTTTCCTATACAACTCAAATATTTTATTAACCTTTTTTAATAATAATTAACAACTTCATTATAGAGGTATAAAATAATAACAATAATAATAAAACAAAACAAAATAAAATGTAAAATGTACATTTAATAAATTAATAAAGCTTGCATCAATGCTACTTTATTCCGACAAATATATCTTCAAAGTGATGTGCTTCAATCAAAATATTAGCTACATAACGTGCAACATAATATAATATGCTTGAAATTTTCGACTGTTATTTCATCAATATGGAAAAGAAAAAGTAAGGTGAAATGAATTGAGAACATTTCGCGAATTAAACAATAACGTCTTCAAAACGACAGAGAGATGGAGAGAGAGCGCGGCGCGATTAATCGGAGCAAAGTGGAAAACATGGAGAAAAAGGAATAGCCGCAAACATTGATAATGAAAGGAGAAAAATGTGTTGTAGCATCGGTGCCGGGAAAAGTCGGCTTGGGGGAAAATAGCGCGTTAAACGTGGACCGGAAAATGGAGATGATAGTCGGCCATCTTTGAAATCGGAACAACTTACCATTAGATAGGGCGATTGTGCACTCTTGTGGATCAACGGTGAATAGTCGCCCCTCGTATCGTATGTCGGCCTTCGAGATGAGGCTGATCTTGGAGCCCAGCTCCGGCATCCCCGAGCTCATAGTGCCTTGCAATGCGCCGCTACGCGTACCTTCTGGCAATAGCTTTGGCAAGAGGTTCCACAAGGGATGACTACCGTCGACAAACTAAACGTACGGAAGCGCTAGGCCAACAACTATGGATAACCGCTTACGATACGTGCCACGAACCAACAAACCAGTAGAGGGGTGATTCAAGCGTCCACTTGGACGAGGAATGCTAGAGGTAATACCAAGTGGCTAGTAGAGTAGGGGAGTAGGGAACAAATGCAGGGCTGACTCGCGTTGAATTGGCATCTTAAGGTGAAATGTCAGAGCTATATTCACGGATTCAGTGTCTTTTTATTTATAATTGTTTAAACGAGAAAAATTAAAAATCGGCCAAAATACGTTAATTCTATGGCATTGGGAGAATATTATTCGGTACATAAAATCATTTATGGTTTTCAAATACAACGTAATTTTTGGAAATA
>JABFPN010003069.1:0-19423 GCA_022817305.1 Leptoteleia sp. ZL-2020
GAGAAAAAAATATTAATTTTTAATAAAAAGTTTACTAGTTTGGCATTATACTTGCAAAATATCATTATATGGCAAACTAATTGAATAAAATTTATTAAATTAGTTTATTAAAAATAGTAATTCCATTCGTATTATAATAGTTTCGTACAATTTAACAATATGTTTATTAAATTTTAGTAACCTGTTTAATAATTGGTTTATGAATGACATAGACAATTGATTAGCGACGCTGATGAATAGCGACATCGAACGGTCAAAACATGAAATAAAGTGTTTTTCAAAAATTAGAATTCAGTTTATTAAAATTTGTAATCCCTGGTTTTTTAATTTTTAATATTCTTTTCTCTAAGTGTAAGATAGAAATAATTTAATACGGTGATAATTAAGAGATGAAGAATAATAAATTTGTAATAATTAATTGAGTTACGAAATTGGTTGATTGAATTATTAATCACTGACTATCGAATAATTTAAAACGACTATAATTAGGAGGCGAAGAATAATACATTATTAATAATTTGTCAAAAATGGCCATTGACATTGATGCGTAAGCAAGAAGGAAGTAGAACTAACTTATGAATTCTTACGTTTAATTCACATATTCAACATTTTTTATAATTAACATTCAATATTCAAAAACAGTCAATAAATTAAACATTTTTAATGAACTATATTAAATGCTTATTCATAACTTTTTTTGTCTTATAACTAATACTGCTTAATTTCTCAGTTCCATGAAATTGCTAATAAATACCAATGGTATCTGGCACGAAAATTTGACTTGAACTAATGAAATGCAACTGTTTTTCTAACATCAGCTATCTAATTCTTCTTTGAATCAGATGCGGTGGAGATCTGAAATAAATGTTTAGCCACACTGAGGCCAAGGACATTTAAAAAGAGGAGACAATATCAAGATCATAAATTTTACGAATCAAAAAAAAGATCTAACATAAATTGCATAAATATAATTATGTGAATAATCAAAGTTATAAGGGAATTACTTATGCATAATTACAGTTGTAGATACGTACTTATATACATAATTAGTATACATATTTATAATTTAGAATATATTGAATGGTGTTGAATATAATGACCAAACTTATTTTAATTGATACATAAACACTCATCATACATATGAAAATATTTGTATATTGATAATTTCAAATTTTTTTCAAATGACAAACTAATTTAAATAAATTGATTAACATTACAAAGGGAGATAAAGGTTTTTTTTTAAATATATATTATAATTTAAAAACATGTTCGACCTTAACCATATCTATTTTGTTGACATCGTTCATTCTTCATATTGATAATGCTTTATACAGTTTATATTGATATTTTTATACGATTAATAGTTTGAAATTAATAGCTATGTAAATGGTTCATAAATAGTAATAAATAATTACATAAAATAATTACAATTCATAGATAAATTCAGTATTATAATAAATATATCCATCGTATGATGGTTTTGATATCTTAATCTATTTTGTTCAAAGCACTCAAATCCATAGATCTATCTTACTTAAATTACATAATTAATATTTCTTTTGTTATTAATTATCTTTTATAAACTGTCTTTTGCTATTTCAACATTTCTTATACATTACAGTGATTTATTGTCAACATATTATAATTATTAACTGATAACAGTTAATAATTATGGTTGTTAAAATTTGTTTAATTTGCAGAATAATTAAATTGCAAAATAATTTTTTTTAGAAAAGCAGATGTTAAATTTTTCTATTAAGAATTTAAAATTTTTAATAATCTTTTGTATGTGTCATGTACTCACCTTTTGTACATGTTTTCTAACAATTGTTGTGTCATGCACGGATGTAGGTACAAATAAGGGGTGCCAAGAATCGGATGGATTGCTTGTGACAGCTCTGTATAATTCAAAGCTGTATTGTCCTGCGCGAGTTTTTGAGCTTCCTCAACACTCACTGGATTTGTGCCAGGAAAATCTTAAAAAATGAAGACAAAAAATGAAATTCTATTATTAAGAGCATAAATTGTTATTCAAAGTCTAAAAATAACTGCTTTTAAGCAAGGGTATAATAATTCTTTTATTTATACTACATAATATATATATTTAATTAGTAATTTATGTATACTTTATAAGATATATATAATTTAAACAATTTATTATACATAATAATAAAGGTAATAAATTACTTTATTACTATATATTTTTACTATATATATATAATAAAATAATAAATTACTATTTAATAAAATTTCTATGAAAAATAGTATATTATGCAACAAGTGGCTCAAAGTAGACAATTTTCCACAAGTGCGAATGACTATCGCATAACAAATAAAAGATAAAGTAAAAATAAAATTATTCTTCAATATAGTAAATTATTAACACTTTTATTTCATGTTAGCAATGACTAATTTTATTACATTTATTGTGTTGCCAAATAAAAGTAATATTTTGCTTTCATATGCATTAACAGTAATTGTTCAAGATATTCTTTATTCTTTTTAAAAAGAACAATTTAATTATGCAAACACGCAAATAAGTCATTTGGAACAAAAATAACATAAGGTTTTAGTAATTTTGCTATTCACTTAATTAAAATAAAATCATAAAATTAAAAAATGGCATTAATTTCCATTAAAAATATGCATTGCAATATTAAAAGGACTTTGAACAAACCACATAAAAAAATAAATACTTGTTCATCATAAAAATAAATTATTTATGTTGCTTAACAACATATAATTTAGGTGATTTTTAACGCGATTTCTGAAAAAGAAATCGATATGCAAAGGTAATTTTGTTAAGAAGTCAATAAGACACTTAATTAAATTTAATCCATATTAAAATATCTATTTAAAAAAAAAAATTAATAATTTAAGAAAAAATTACACAAAACCTAACCTTTAATTTTACTTCATTATCTTGATGCACTCTCAATTAATCCAGCAGTACGTAGCCCGATAATGGTATCAACAATTCCATATTGCAATTGTTCAACTCAAATCCGATATTAAATGGCTCATATTGGGAAGCTACTGTCTATGGAATCCGTACATTCTCTCCGCAAGCATATACGAATTCGGGGTTTCGGACACATGTATCTTAGCAAATATTGAAATATGCGTCAGATTATCTTCTGCTAATTATTAACTTTGCATACGAATATCCATTTATTTGCCGAATCTTACGATTGTTGCAAATAACGTAATTATCCACGATTTAATACATCGTTCAATTCTCGTAAATTAACGGAAAAATTTTTAAATAAAATAAAAAATCCCTTACCATCCCATAGTGATGCACATTTATAAAACTAATTAAAAACCGTCGAATAATGGCTTAATGTAAATGGTACAGGTAATTGTGAATAAAAAAAGCACATAAGTTTTAGCAAATGTTGACCCGTAATTATATATAATAAAAAAAAACCTGAAAATGTCGTTCCTATTAAAATGATACATTAATACATATTGTAATATCGAAATACTTAAACAATTACCGTCCAAAAACATCATCAAATACGCGATGATGAAATTTTGGACGGATTATTGTCTCCGCGTTTGGATGTTTAAATATGCGTTATACGTAATCTTCAGCAAGTAATCCGTTTATCAAAAATCAATCACAAAACCAACGTTAAAACGTTTCTACCCCATGAATAATGATACGTTTACCTTTTCAATATTATAATGAAAGTAATAATTCGATAAAACACGGATACTATCAAGGATTGGAGGATTTCTCGACAAAAAAAACCGTTCAATAGAATGTAGTCTCTTTCCCGCCATCTATCGTTATATCAACGAACAAACCGAGTATCGGTATACCATTACCGACCGCGGTGAATTGTACAATATCAACGAAATAGACCAACTAAACAATTTGACTACGACTAAATGAATTAATAAAGCCTAATCTATCGTATCGACTGTTGCTGCGAGATCCGTCCCAGTGAGCCCTAAATAAAAGCAACTGAACAATCGTTGGATAATAAAAAGTTCAAGCTTTTAGGTCTTTGAATGGAGAAAATGATAATTATTGCAAAGTGCAAAAAGCACGGCGGCACCTGATTTCCATCCATTGAAATAAAGAACTGGCACAGCGTAACTAATGGACCAGAGAACGTGATGTTCTACAGTCAATGGTCTGTCAGCGTCGCAGGGAGCTTCAAAGGGGTCATCATTAACGATGCTCGCATTTTCTTTTCTCACTGCCGCATCATCCGCGAAGCAATTTATCGGCACGTACTTTTTTTCTCGGCGCTTCAAATACGCCTGTCCTGGAACAAACTGTATCTGCTTTTTAATAATCGTCGGAGTCGCGGAATCAATCGAACAGACGCAGTCTTCGTGCAATTAGATTATCGGGTCAAGTCCGGTCTTTGTAACGTTCTCGCAGTTTTAGGACATTAATTGCGCACGTTACTGGATGGAAGAGGAGGAATTTTAACAAAAATCAAAGCTCGAGTGTACGCGTAGGCGTTGTCGAGCTGAAGTTATGTTAGTTTAGTTACTTTGCACAAAAAGAGAGAGCAAATAAATAAGCTGGGATATTGGTTGGAAATTGAGTCATTCTTTATTAATAAACTGACTGTACGAAAGTTAAAGTCAGAAAATTAGAATGTTTAGATCGTAATTTCCTTTCGTCTGGTATCTTTTTTAAAGGTTTTTTAGGCTATATTTAGAATAACAATGTAATTAATTTAGTATTTTTATTATTGAAATTAAAGTGTTCTATAATAAGGAATTAAATTAAAGATAAATTATAAATTATTATTAATTACAATTTTAAAATAATGTTAAATTAAGATAAAAAAATAAGAATTCAAACGTATTACAGTCGTATATTTTTTTGTTTACATCTAGTGAATCAAGATTATTTCAATTAAATTTTATATATAAAACTAATTCAAATACAATTCATTAACTTTTTTTTTATTATTTCAATTTTAGATTAAAAGTCCATCGCAATTCAATTTTCTTAATTTTAAATACCTTATTTCCAATCAATTGCCAGTTATCAGAAATTGCGTTAGATGCCCGTACGATATTTTCTGCATTTTCAATAAACTCCTCCCAGGTTAATGTCCCTAAACCATTCATTTTCGGTAAATGAATTTCTTCAGACGATATTACGACACAGTTCTGAAACAAATTTATTCAGTTTTCTATAAAGATAAATTCATTACAAAAAATTTAGACATTATTAAAAAAACATAATAATTTAACGAAAATAGACATTATTAAAAAACATAATAATTTACTTCAAAGATTTTCAACAAAATGCATTGTGATTTTAAGATAGATTTGTAACACTATAATTTAAATTACGAATTAAGTTTTATCTTCACATCTTATCAAGAACGAAATTGAAACAAAGCAACAATTCTGTCGTGAAGTCAAACAACCTTTATATTGTAATGTATATAATATATACTCACATTTAACTAAGCATAAAAATATGAAAAAACAAAATAATAAATTTAACATATTTTTATTAAAAATAAATTTTATTGTAAACTCTAAACATAATGCATTCTGCTGTTATACCGTTAACTGTATAGTTAACTGTAAAATAAAATATATTGTAAAAAAGTAATAAATCTTTAAGATTCGGTTAAGAAAAAAGTGTAACTATCGACCCGAATATACTGAAATGTGAACGTCAGAATGAAGTTCGAAACAGTGATATGGGCCAATTATTGTTTATCAATACATGAGAATTCTTCGTGTACTTCAACAACGAAATTGCGCCTTTGAAATCACAGTTTTCCTGGCATACAATGATTTTTTTTCCTCCCAGTGCGAATTAGAAATTGATCCGTTACAATTCCAACGGCCATTCATTCCGATTACTTTCATTATGCTTCTCCACCTACTTGGCTTACATTTCGTCTGCCTATGTAACAATTCCCAGTAAGAAAAAACAAATTGATACTCCTTTCGATAATAGATTTAAAATGGTTTCGAGAGTTCAAAATAAAATTCAATACTTTGATCGTAACAAAATAAATATTAATGAATATAATATATTAATATTAAAGAATAGCATAAAATAAAATCTTAAAGATTTGAAGTTACTTGTTTATATGTACATTTACGGTTATTAATAAATTTTTTATATTTTCTTTTAAGAATATTTTCATTTTTACTCGTGGAATTAAGGCTAATTTAAAATACCTTAAATGTATTTAATACCTGGACACAAAAAGTTATTAACGGGACTTTAACTTTTTATTAAAAAAAATATATAATTAAAAAATTTAACTGAAATTGATAAAATGATGATAAATTGGAAAAAGGAACGACCAAATAAATTTTCTTATGTATCTGAAATCGAGCAGATTTAAAATTGCACTTCCTTCGCGGGATAAAGACGGAATGTAATTGGCGGGTAGTTCGCGTGTGGTGAGGGTTAATAGGCGGTCCTATTGTAAACTTGACGAGAGGAAAATAAGGGGTGAACGTTGACAAGTCACGGGCGGTAAAGTAGTAAGCTTCGAGTATATTACTTCTTTTCGCATTGAATCTTTCTAAAAGATTTTTGTAGAATGGAATTTTTCATTTTTAACAATTCTCTACATGTGGAAGCTGTTCTCAAAAAATACTCTTTGCAATTTAAACAATAGTCAATACTTTCTTATAATCATGAAGAATCAAACATGTAGTGCACTTTTTAAATATTTTTCTTTAATTAAAAGAATTTAAATTTGCAAAACATGTTAATTCAAATAGTGAGAACTTGATGAGTAAATGTTTACAAAAAAAGAGGAAAAGAGATTGTTCAAATAACATAAAAAATTATTTAAATAATAGCTGTTTGATGTCAAATCTCAAAAATATATAAATAAGTAAGAATTTATCTGTGATGTTAGACTAAATTTCGGCATTGAAAACCAGGTAGTTTTCTATATGAGTTCTTTAGAAACTTTATGATCCTATTTAAACCTCCAGCTGGTTTGTTTGGATGTTCAAACAGTTCTACATTTTTGAACTACTTAAACATAATAATTGAAGAGCTTACTGGTACCTTCTAAACCTTTTGAGTAAAATTTCATGTATTTAAGATGAAAACTAAACCTCCTGCGGCAATATACTATTAATCTTTTCTTTGTTTCACAATAACACTAAATTCCAAAAATTGAAAAGTAATCAGTACTTTACCAGGTCAATTATTACTCCTCAACATTATTTTTCAGTGAATTTTTGTATCACGTTTCATTGAATTTGTATATAAAATGACCACTTTTTATTTAAGAATCCTCAAATTATGGCTAAAAATAAGAAACAAAAATTAGAAAATAATTTTCCTCAATGTTGTTATCCTAAATAGTTTGAATATTCGAACTTTTTAAACTATTCATACAGATCGAACTGTAAACTGCGTTGAACCGTTCATGATATACTCTAACTGTTAACAAGCCTACTAATAAACACATCTGATTTCAACCTAAAATTAAAAAAAAAAAGGAAAAGTTTCATTCAGACGATAAATCAAAAACATTATGAATTAATCATCGTCAAAAAAAAAAAATGTTTAACGTAAAAATTTATTAACCTTTTTAATCTTAAATTGACTTACAGGAAGATTCAAACAAATAACGGAAATAATTAATCTCATTGTTGCGCATAAATGAATGCATAATATGACAATACGTCACGTTACAGGGACGAAATGCATTGTGCATTATGAAATCAACGAAAAATATGACTCGCGTTTAGCAACATTACACCGAAGCTTTGCACAATGTTGATGCAACGCGAAGGTTCCGATTGCGAGGATGATTCCTGGTGTCGAAAAATGCGTAACAAATAAGTGCATTGTTCGACGCCGTGGCAAAACAAATATGTCACCCGGTAGCGGTAAAAACGATTGTAGTAATTCTAAAGCGAGCTTAGAGAGTAATCTGGCAGCGAATAAAGCGATCGTATGGAGCGATGCGCGCGCAACCTTCCGCGCGAGTCTACCTACGTTGTGTCCTGTGTTTTCATCTGTGTAAGTTACACGATCCGAGAGCACAAGGTCTGTCGATGGAGAGTCAACTGGGATGTGTCTATATCGATGCAGGCTGCGAGAGATGACGTTGCTCTCCGCTCCCCCTCGTCCTTATCGTCTCACCGGTGCAGATGTCGGTGTTGCCATGTCCAACGTTTCACGAATCATTTTTTTTCCATACTTTTCATACGCGCGTCAAACTTTCCGTTACTTTCCCGCTAAAATGCGCCAACATTTTGTAAAGACAATTGATCGCCCGTTCAAGACTATTCCGTTACTCAACTTTTTATTTTTACCAATTTCTATATTTGTCGTTGTTATTGTACTGAACGTAATGACGTAGAATATATAACTCATTCTGTTATAAATTTGTGTTTAATTGCTCTCAACTGTTTTTAACTTGTTGAGTCTAATGTTTTTTGAAACTACCGTGTCCTCAAAACTCGACAAATGTTTGTAAACAGTGCTGTAACTAGGAAAATCAATATACATTTTTAACACGATTTTACTATTCCTGGAATTTTTTTTTTTTTTTTTTTTCATATGAATCTCGAGGTTGCTGCGGAATTATAACGTCTCTGTATATTTATAATAATAAACATAAATATGAGTATTGTGTAATTATTACGTATAAAACGTTTAAAAATTAGTATTTTAACAAAAATAATTATCAATTTATTTTAAATATTACTCGCAGATTCCATGTGTATTTATGTTATTGAATTAAAATTAATATTATAATAAAACATTTTATTAAATTTATTAAACTCCACTGATTTGATTATTGAATACTTTATATTGAAAATTTAATGCAACGAAAATTCAAATGCAAAAAATATACCGATTTTGCACATTAAATTTTCATATTATTTTAAATATCAATTTGTTTGCAGTTTATAAAAAATTAACGACGACATATTTTAATAATTATTTACATTGTTACAATTCTTTACTTCTTAACACTTTCAATACCCATCTTACTCCCACTACTTGGTCTGCTGCCCGAAAAAGTGAGATAGACTTAAGGACGCAAATGAAATCATGTGTCTTTGATCCAATATCTGACAGCTACGTCACTGAACGTGAGCTCTCATACAATTAAATTTCACGTATACTATCAAACCGTGCAATTGGATTGGTCAAAGTTTCACCGATTCCGTTTTGTGCTTTGGGCCTCCAATGTTAAAAGTTAAAATAAGGACATAAAACACATCCCTAAGTTTATAGTTAATTTCTCATTAATAAACAATTATTTAAAATTACAAATAATCTATAAACAAACTATTAAACCTTAGATAAACAATGTATAAATATTGAATAAAACATTTACCGCAACGAGAATCATTTTCAATTTGGCGCTTGAACTGGGCTAAAATTATGAGAACATTTCCCTAGAAATAAATCGTTGGTAAGAAAGTAGTCGACATCTCAACAATGTAACTGTGCGCGACTTTCGACATCATCAAACGTATACAACAAACATATCAATTAAATGCCTCCGGCTTCTCGAAAATGACCCGTTGCTTGCATCCGAATTGGCATCAATGCGCTTTCCTTTGTCCGCGAAGGGCTCGCGGAGCTGCCAGCAGATGGCGTCGTCGCGCATGCGCCCATCCTTCGCGGCAGCGTGAAATCAAACGAAGAGGGCGCGAATATTCGATTCGCAAGACAGAGACAATCGGTTATCAACGGCGACAGCGATACGAAAAGTTTACAACAAGAACGAGAGGACGACGCGAGAGAAGGAGAGTTACGAACAAAGGGCTTTCCTTCTCCCAACCTATCGTCACAACCAAAATTACTCTAACAACAAATTATCCATTGGGTGTATTCGGAAGTCATTTTCGCAAAATATTATTCACGTTTCATTTCCCTCTCCCTCTCTCTCTCTCTCTCTCCTAAGTTTATCATTAAATGAAGAAGAAAAAAGACAAATTCTCGTAACATTTTAAAGGTATGTCCCAGCTTAAGCATATTTCTTAAATTGAAAAAGGATGCACCCGTTTGAAGAAAATTGTCCGTCCTTTTTTAATTAAAGAAATTGTTCAAGCTAGAACATGCCAATAATATCACTTTTCGAATGCACCACGTAATTACCGTTCTCCCGGAAACTTAACTAAAAACAATAAATTATTTATTAATAATAGCATGTTCCGCCTGAAACAATTTCTTAAGTTAAAAAATTACCGACAATTCTATTCACACGGACGTAGTCTTTTTTGATTTAAGAAATTGTTGAAGCTGGAACGTGGCATAAAAAAGTAGACAGTCACCTGAAAATAAGCCGCTTATCGGCCACCTAAGTTGGCGCAATAATGACAAGCCTTGTTATTAATTTTGTAATGAAAAACGTTGGGAGATTGACGATGACGATTTATGCATGTCGCCGGACACGACGATTCGTGTACATAGCAGTGGAGGAAGAACAGAAGGAACGGAGAAGGTAGGGGGAGGGGAGAAGTGCTGGATGGTTGAAACCCACACATACTCTGTTCATTCTACCTGCGCCACTCGTCTGTGTTAGTAAACGTTTACACGAGAGATTCACAGGAGTCGGCGGCGGCGGCGGCGGCGGCGACGGCGACGACGACGACGACGACAGAACGAGTGCGAACGTCGGCCATTTAGAAGCGTTTATCGACGCACACACACTGGCGGCGTGTGCGCGCGTGCCGAGGTCGCCGAAAGCCAGAAAGAAAGAGAGAGAAAGAGAGCGAGAGATAGTAAGTGAGAGAAGAGGGGGGGCAGTTTTGGACTCGCGGGGTGTACGTTGGATTTCGTCGCGCGTGATAAATCGGCCAATCGAGTGGCGCCGTGCAAAAGTGTATCGATTTTTCCGCGAAGCGTAAAGTTCACGGAACACCGGGACCGGACCGAAGAGGGGGGAGTGAGAACCGAGAGAGAGAGAGAGAGAGGGAGGAGGAGGAGGAGCGAGACAGAGGGAGAGAGAGAGAGGGAACGACGACGAGGACGGAGAAGGAGAGAGTGACGCGAAACGAAAGCGGCGATATTCGCGAACAAGTCGAGCGGCGGCGTTGCGCGAAAACGCACGTCCAAGCGAGCGCAATTGTGAGGCAGTTTCGTGGGCCTTTGCGTGGCAAAAGGGACAAGGACGCTCGCGAATAGAAGCAGGCGCGCGACACGGTCCGAGCGAGCGGGGGAGCGCGCGCAAATTGTCAAGCATTCGCAAGTATGGCGGCGAGTCGAACTCGCGTGGACGCGAGTCGTCGGGCCGTTGAGTCACGAGGATCGTCGAACTTGTAGACCGCACCGGGTGTGACGGGACCGCGCGCGCGCGCCCATCTATGTGCGCGTACGTGCGCGATATCTAAAGATTGCCACAATTTTTCCTTAATAACATTCGGCAAGGCCGTGCGACGAACTTTGTTTTATTTCCTCGCCACCACTGTGAGAAGAGGTCGTGACGATGTACGCCAAGGGGAAGGGTACGAATGTGCCCTCCGATGCCCAAGCTAGAGAGAAGTATATTTTCTTTCTTATTATTGCTTGTATTATTTGTTATTTTTACCACCGAGGCATTTTGTTTGTAAGAAAGTGATGTCCAGTTGGTTACGAACTTGGCTTGACAATCAACATAAACTTGCCTGTTGACAAGTAATCGAAATTGTCGCCTTCTTTGTATTTAGTCGTTTATTTGTTCTCAAGTGTTGAGGTTACAATAATCGTAAAATAAATCTACGATTTTGCAGATATTGCAACAACGGTTGTCAAAGAGATGACCTAAGTCAAATTGAAATCTGTATGAAAACAAGTGAAAATTAAATGGAAGAATCTGCCAACTGTTAAAATGATGTTTAAAGGTTCTGTATCCGGGACTATTCAATGTTTATTTTTCTTGGTAACATTTTGTGTCATAACTCTTTCATTCTATATACAGAAAATAATTTGAATACATTTACATGGGAAAATTTTCATAAATTGTAATCTATTCGAGTAACTTGAGGATATATCAGACTGTGTCACAAAAGTGCAATAAAAATACTGTCTTTGTAAAATTGCAGATATTGAAAGGAATATAATATTTATAATATAATACCTATTTTACAAGTTCTGATTTTTATCTTGTGTACATTGTATGTACTCATGGTATATATGATAAAAATTACAATTCTTTCATGTTTTTTGTGTACTAGTCTTTAATGAATTATATTATAATGTAAGCACATAATATAATTAAAAAAAAGAGTATAATAAATGGTACATAGCATTACTCTTAACAGTGTAAACAACAACATACAATGTAATTGGTCTTTCATTTGTTTTGTCTGATTGAAACTTGTACTTGTAATTCTTAGGTAATACAACAATTGGTTGATTTCTAATACATTTCTAAGAAGTATTGATTACATGAATTTACAATGCTGTCAATCTTTAGTCTTATGGAGAGACAGGAAAAATTCAATCAAAGCTTTTACTTTCTATTACTGAAGAAACAAAAATATACACAAAACATTTTAAAACAAAGAATTTTATAAAAAGATTATTCAGTTTTAAACCTTGTACTCTATCAGGCACCTTAATGTAAACAAACTGGACTTTTAATAAACTAATTACTATTCATTTAGTTCAGTGCTGAATTGTTTCTGTTTATATTTGTTTAAATTATATGAAATTTTGAAATACTGTTTTGTATGAAATTGTTTATTACAAAATTTCTGAATAAATATATGAAAAATAGTTCAAAAGAGTAGTGAAAATGTTTTTAAACAATACGTAGTTGGAATTGAAATTTTGAAGCAACTTAATTAATACTTATATAACATCCTATTTCAATCATAAGGTAATTGAACTTTACTTGAACTGGAATAATGCCTAAATAACAACAAGCGTGCTTCTTTTTTTGATTATCATAAAATGTTTTCGATATCCTCACTTTCTGAAAAATGATTACAAAAGAACTTTTCATCGTCATTATCATCATCATAACATAAATCAGTTATTCAAATGAAGATACTATAAAAATCAACCTATAAAATTGCCTTCAAAAAAATTGTCAACCACATTGACATCATTGACATTTGCATATTTACATTAATTATGCGTAAAAAAATAAATTCTGAAAACTTTTACATTGATGATTACTTGGTTACAGAGAAGTAAATCGTACATGGAACGTATGTGTATACGTGCGCACTGGCTTTGCGCGGTGTAGTTTATAGTGGAGAGAGAGAAAGAAACTAACGAAAGTGGGGAGACAAGCAAGAGACTAATTTTCGATACGCTGCTTCCGTTATAAATTCGATCGAAGTATGCCACACGTTCTTCTCCACTTATTTACAAGCTGGATGGGTTCGTGCTCGTTTCTCGTCTCTATCCTTTGGCATAACCTGCTTTCACAAAGCGTTGCTCGCTGTCAAGTTATACACGTGACAAATCGCAGGACTGAGCACCCCTGACATCACGAATGCGATCGACGCTTCTCCCTTCTCGACCTTACTCTTCATGCCTACGTGCCATTTGAAAATATTCCAGAAATCAGTGGAAATGCAACCTATTATAACTTTCTTAGCTCAATATTTGTCGCATTTAGACATATTTAAATGGACACAATGAGATATTTTGATGTGATAAATATAGACAATTGTCTTGTTATGTTAACACTTTATCTCCTTCCAGAGAGGAGTTGAAATCAAATGCTATATATTCAATTTAATCTTTTTAATAAATCTATACATTTGAGTTTAAAAGGAACCTATGGAATTAATGTTTTATATATTTATTAAGTATATATAAATAATATAAAATTAACATTTTGATTCCTTTGACTGAGAAAAAGAAAATAATAATGAAAGTATTTTATGTTAATTTAGGGATATATCCAAAATGTATTTTTCATTATTGAGAAATGCTATTAAAGATAATTATCAATGCAACCTATAATATTTTTTAACTAAAAGTTATTTCATAAGTTTTAAATTTTATTATTATTTGTAGGAAAAGTAATTATTTTTCTAATATATCCATAAATGGACATCAGAAATAGTAATTTATACTGTTTCGTTTTTCTCAGTGCGATGCTCTGTTACTGTTCCAAGAATTACGTCTATAAGGAGTTATTTGAACATAAAATTTCTCATTTGAATAATCAATGGACATCACTTTCTAATCAACAGGGTATTTTATAAGAATTATCTTATCTTGTATATAATTATTAATCTGTTTACAGATTAGCTGTATATGTCTATGAATACTTACTCCATGTAGGAGCACAAAATGCTGCGCAAACATTTTTGAAAGAGGTAATAAAATCAATTGCAATAAAATATTGATAATGATTCATTCATTACTTATGTTATAGAATATTTCCTTAACTGGTAATTTGTAATTAATAAGCTTGTAATAATAATTGTTACTGAGTACATTTATACAATAAATATTGGATTATTTTCTCAAATTACTGTAATGTATTTAATATAAATAAGTCTATGATATATGTGAATTTATTACAGATTCGGTGGGAGAAAAATATAACACTTGGAGAGCCTCCAGGATTTTTACACTCTTGGTGGTGGTAAGTATTTTTTTTTTTTTTTTTTTTTTTAAGTAAATTGTATATTATTAAGAAACAAAGCATTTATCATTAATGACGAATTAATTTTCAGTGTATTTTGGGACCTTTACTGTGCAGCCCCTGAGAGACGTGACACATGCGAGCATAGTAGTGAAGCGAAAGCTTTCCACGATTATGTGAGGATTTTAGAAATGTATTTGAATTGATGTAAATATAACAATAATGAAACAAAATAATTTATACATTGTTATTTTCAGGGTTTTGTAAACAGCGGCTACGGGGTAAATGGAATTGCACATGTAAGTGTTGCAATTTTAGTTTATTTTTAAAAATAATAAATACTTTTTTTATGGACAATGCTGTCACTAAATGTATATTTTCAAATTCTCTCATGCATTGCATTCATTAAGTCTTCTTCATGTTTTTATAAAAAAATTGCTTATGTTCAATTTTAATAACATCAACAAATCTTAATATTTTTGTATATTCTAATCCTTTACTGAATGGGAGAAAACTCGCGTCAAAAAGCCCGGTGTACGGGATGGTGTTCTTCTTCCGTAGTTCGAGCCACGTTATCACGTAGGCCAGAACCACGACTTCTTGAACATCTCCCACGTAACCGGTCGCGAGATGGCGAAAAGACACTGCTAGACGAGATATCGAAACCCTCGTTCCGACGCTCACCAAGCGGACGCCTTCACCATTACACTATTAATAGTTAACGAATAATGATATAGTTTTATTTGCTTAGCAACAGTGATAAGAAAAGAATGGATATGGATCATAAATAAGGAATTTGTCTACAACTTAAAATATATAACGATTACTTATAATTACTTTTTGCACAATTATTTAGTACGTGGAAGATTGTATAACTTTAAAACTTTATTAATAACGAATTCGTATTGAATAAACAATAATTAAGAAATTAATTTCAGAATGCTGGACCTGCACCATCACCTCTCAGTCAAATGCCGCCAAATGATGGCATGCCCGGAGGACCAATGCCCCCTGGATTCTTCCCTGTAAGTTTATTTTGTATAGTAAAAATGATAATCTAAATTTATCATGAATCGCACTGGAATTACTAATCATATCTCATGAATACTAATGTATCTATATTATATATAGCAGATGGACAAGATTTATTTGAACTGCTTTTGTTCATAATTTCTTCATGAAGTGTCCTTGAGTTTTGACTCACGAACGCGATGTTACAACTGTTTTTGGAACATAAACATAATTTTGCAACGTGGTACTGAAAAAATTGAGCGTCAACATTCAAGGATCCTTAATGAATTTTTCTTCGACTCTGTCTAATTATGTTACATTATACGTTTCAAAACTGAACAGTGCATATACCATTTGTTTGACAAATATGAATGTCGGGATCATTTCATTATTTCACTAACCACATACTGTGTGGATGTTCATATTGAGTCGCATACACTCGTTTACATATCAACGTGCATTAAATATTTTCATCCGCTCTTACTATAATGCACGTATTTTATATGCTACATATCAATGGTAGGATACTCTAAAATGTGAATCAATGAAACGAGCAAGTACTATCGATGGAATAATATTGCGAGAACTTCAGAGCAGTTGATCATGAATTCTCATTTTAAAGTATACAAAGTATGTAAGTGGAAAGCGATGATAGTGTGGTTGTCATACAGCACTTCTACATTTTCCAGCAAATTTCGAAGTCGCTTACTAAAGTCAAATGTACATTTCAATCGACATTTTTTCGATATGCTTGCCCACTGTATTTTTTATGTACTCATTTTCTCTCTGCTATGTAACCTAACTCGTGTATGTGCATCCATGTAACGTATTACCGTTTGAATTTAGGAGTCTCGTTCAGAATACAAAATGTTCAAAAATAGATGTTAGAATAGTTCAAGAACTTAAATACGTAGAATAGGCCGATCATTTTTAAACTTATCCTTGAATTAATATCCCAACTCAGTCGTTTATATACTCTGTATCATTTATGTATTCTTTATTTATATTGTAATTGTTATCAACCTTCAAATTAACATGATATTCGTATTCACCGGTGAACGCATAGAATTAACGACAAAGTAATTACAGAAATACATATATTTATGTAAAAAAAAATGATAAATTAGTTTCAATAAATATAATATAAATATATAATAAAAAGTTTGACGAATAGAAATGGTAGCACACAGCAGAAGAGGTTCTTAAAATCAAATATATATTGTAACGCGGCGCGCGCCGGCGGTCGACGAACTGCCTGGGGCCACACGCCGGTTTGTAATGGCCACCCCTGGGTTCTCTAGGTGCCAGGTCGTTTCGCTCGCAAACGACCAAAGGAACAATCATCCGACCTTCCCTGTGGCTCCGAGTCACTAACAAGTGTCAGACCACGTGACGTGCACCAAGGGTCTCTTCTCCTTGGCCACGCCATCTCCTCGTGAAGTCACGCTCGCTCAAACATTGCACGTGCAGAAAACGGGGTAGTTTCCTGGATTCTTTCCTCAAAGAAAAGCAGCTCGTAGTCTCGTTTGAGGGTGTCACTTCATCCCAGCGCGAAGCATTTACGCGTGCGCAGGCTCAATCCGTCACCACGCGGTTCTCCCTGCAAGCCCGAAAATCCTCAAATTCCACCAGTAACGCGCGCCAACTTACCGACGTAGAAACAAGCGGCCGTTACAATATATATGTATACATTACATATATATTAGTTATCGCATAAATTGTGTATCAAACAAACAAAAATATTATAAATGTTTTTACTCAACGTGAAGAATAAATGTGTTTACAGTAGTTTAAAAACATTTATATGCTTTTTACGTAGCATTCGATTTTAATCACTTAAAGTCGAATGTATGACATTCAAAAAATTGTCACAGATAATATTTGACTTCTCAATGTTTTTGTCAGATAATTTTGTTATATTACGTAATATACAACAAATTGTCTTATCTAGCGAACGAAAAGCAGCTGATTTTGGTTTGGAAAATAATAAAATCATCGTTGCCTTTTAGGTTATGTAATGGGCAATAATGAGTTCGTTATTTGCTGACTTAGAATCAACTAATCTTCGGCCGCTCGAAAGTGAAATAATTTGTGTTTTTTACGTTTGTTGTATGAAATACTATATGCACCGAGTATGGAAAAGTTTCGAATTGGATGCTCATGTGATTACAGTCCTGGTTTTCGGCTCGGGACTTAGTTGCACTTGCATTGTAATCCTTAATTTTACGTCCATGGTGCATTATATACAAGTCCAAAAATTATATATACAATTATTTTTAATATCAATTTACTAGATGCAGAATGTGAATCATCATACTGACTAGTCATTAAAAATGGTGACAATTTACGGCAAAATAATTTACAGAAAAAGACCAATTGTAGTATATCTAAACAAAACAAAATAATGTAATATATTTAATTTGAAAGTTTAATTGTTTTTTTTGTGTTTTAAATATTCAATTAAAATTCAAACTATAGACATTGGTAGTCATTTCTGAATTATTTCTCCGTGTAAACCTCATAAGGCAGACTGAACAAATAATACAATTTATTACATTCGGATAAATATAAGTGTAGCAAGTCTTTATATAAGTCGAAAGTAAAAAATTGATTACATTGAAATTACATAATTCATAATTTATATTATTTTTATTACACAACAAATGAAAGAACAGTTACACAGTTATTGAACGATACATTTTGCACGGAAAGTGTAATAAAATTTTCTGCTTTTTGTTAATTATTTTTTAAAATTAATAGGACTGTTTTTAATTCACATTTTGTGTTCTTCCAAATGTAAACAAACATTACTAATCCTTTTATTTTATTAATTAGCCTAACTGCATATTTATAAATGATAATAGTGTATATTTTAAATTTAAAAACGTTTTATTCTTTAGTTTCATATTATATATTACATGTATAATATATATAAGTTAAATCATTAAACAAAAGTTGTATCATTTTTAAAGACTAATTATTGCATTAAAAGAATAAAATATAGTACTTGACAAAAGTGTAAGAGTACAATTTGTATTTTAAACTCCGAATCGGATATAAATATGCAATGTGAAATAAATAATTGAAATTTGTCCAGTCTGAACGAGAGATTTACTAAATATTAATCCATAAGAAAATGTCCGACCTACAGCCTTCTAGTTTAGTTGTTGCCTGGATCGCAGTGTTGCTACATGTCTGTTGTTTGCGTTGCTTGTTGCAGAACAACTCGACAATGCGACCATCTCCGCCTACACACCCCTCATCACAGCCATCCCCCCAGCACCCCCAGCCACCCCCGCCCCCACACTCGCAGATGATGTCCACCCAGGTAAGCCTTAAGCACCGACACTCACTTATCGGGGATCACTCGTTTCCACTCTCATTAAACATCACTGGCATGGGCAAATTTTTGTGAACGGCACTAGATCAAACCGTTCTGCTTTATATTTTTCATTCATATTGCTTTCTATTTCCTTTTTATGTAGAATGTCGCTTTCGGTTGGGCGGTTCGACACTAATTTGTTCAACAAGCAATATTTTGTTTAGTTTTCACTTCGATGATATGCTTTGACATGCTTTTGCATACATACTAATAAATAACACAACGAATGAAGCTTCCAAACAGATTTTGCGCTAACTTAGACAATACATTTGGATGTTTTAGGAAAACTTGAATGTTATTATTTATGTTTTATTACACTCAGAGAAAAATATAGTGCAGCCAACTAGAAATACTTTAGTTTGTTTTTTCGACAGGTATAGTATAGCTTAGTTAATACATCTAAAAGATAAAGTTATATCAATTTCTGAACTATAGTTGGTTGAACTAAAAAAATGTTAGTTGCAGTCCGAGGAAAACATAGTCCAACCAACTAAAAATTATT
>JABFPN010003070.1:0-19420 GCA_022817305.1 Leptoteleia sp. ZL-2020
CACACACACATGCAGGCACACGCACGCGAGCACAGCCTCGACGGATATATCGAGAAACTGCAACTGCGAGCCGCCAACGGTTGACCTAACCCCGGAGGAGTTTTCAAGTGGCGCGACCTCCCGAACCCCTAAAGGACTCCGGTCGAAGACGCTGCCAAGAATGCCGCCATCCAAAGATCCTCCATCATACGCGTTATTATACAAACGTCGCGATATTGCCGTTGTATCATCCCCGCGGCATATTACCGCACCGACAGCCACTCGTTCGGCGACTTTTCAGCGTATTTGCGCGCCCTCGTTGGTCTCCGTAATGACACATTCAAGAGACGCGGCATACATGACCGCGCGGTCATAAATCACCTTTATCTCCTCCTTCGAATAAAAATACAACGCCCAATATTTCAGCCGTCTTTCCGGAGTCGCTATTTTATATTGCTAAAAATTTATTCCGGAAAATCGATGCCGGCAGCGCCGCGATAAACGTTGATAAATCCGCGCAGACTTTAATTCCCGTCCGCGCACCCCCCCCCCCCGGACCTGCGGGGTTAATGCGGCTCGCAAATATTTCGCGCCGCTTACTCCGTGGTGGCGACGATCAACAGTAGTCAAACGGCTCAATTATCAAAACATATATGCAAAGTTATGGAAATGTATTTGCGCGATGCGGTTCGTCTCCGCGTCTCGCCGTTGCTCGACCGCGGCGAGGAGAAGCCGGCACTCGCGCATAAACCAAGCCCCGCATCGAACTATGGTTTTACGTCACCGGCGCAAAATGAATTCAACGTTCGCGCATTTTAATACAAAAATTTGCGAATCGCATCAACTATTCAGCAATTATAGCGAGATTCATGTTACAACGGCAAATTAGCATACTCATTTTGTAGTGTTTTCATGAAAATTGTGTTTACCATATTCATCGACGGTGTTTAATGCCCGGCTATCCGCGAAGGCATTAATGAACAACGCTGAATTCGTTTTTCGTCTCGCTCGCAGATTAAACGTGGCCATTTTTGCAAAAAAATTCCGTTCACGCGGGGACTTGTTGATTTTCGGTGTCGTTGACTCGGGGACTACGGATGCAAATAGCATTGGTTTTAACCGGGCGATAAAATTGAAAGCCACGTTTTACAAAATGTGCAATACCCCCATTTATTACCCGTGGAATTTATGTCTAATTGTGTCCCCGAAGTCGCGCCACCGAAGAGGGGTTTGCCCGACACGCCTAATGCGCGTTTATTTCCCAAAGCGATGACCAAGAAGAAGAATGCAACCAAGAAGCGACAATGAACAATTACTTTTCGTAGGAAAAAGAACCGCGCGAACCGAAGAGTTACGTTCGTTTCTTAACTGGTTAACCTTTTATCTTTACGCTGAGAAAAAAGTTGGGATAAAAATTATTGTCACTGTATCTAAAAATGGGGACAAATGACACCTTCTTATCATACTCAACATACAGTTTAAAATGATCATAAGAATTCAGTGAAACAAACCAGTAATACAAATCCACTGTAATAAAAATTATTATTTATTTTATATCTTTTTTTTAAATTATATACTAAATACAACAAGAAGATGTCATATGTCCCCATTTTCCCATACAGTATAGTAATTTTTATTGCAACATTTTACTCAGTGTAGAAGCTTTAAATTAATCATCCGATAAAAAAAGTTGCTGCCAACCAAAGAGTATCTATCGTACGTTATATATCCAGTTCCACCGGAAGGTCTACGAATTGTTGTTTAATTCAACAAAGTCTTCGCCGAAATTAAATTCCCCGGTTAGTTGCAGTTGATCCTTATGATCGCTTCGGAGTTTAAAGTAAAGTCGCGTTGGGTTGCTAACGACCCTCGCTGATGTAGTCAAGCAACGACATTGATTTTTTAGATTCCTGTGACATTTACAAGCTATTAGTGGTCCGACTATCAACGGTGCTCCGTCATAACTCATACCAAGGAAACAACCGAGGGGTATTATTATGCAAAAATTTTTATGGGCTTTTCCATTATTTATGACTTTTTTATAACAAAATTCGTTCCACGCGCGACATTCCATACGAGAAGCCCAGAATTTCCATCGGGATGGAAAAAGATGGCAATTTAAATTTTGCCATCCTCCAAAACACAATTATAATACCGCTTTATCTTTCATCGCGACGCCGTTCACTAATACGTATATAAAGTTTGAACAATACGGGCCTGCCGTTTACTTTCTCTTTCGTACAAAATCGAGCAAAAACCGTGAAACACCATTCCATTACGGCTGCGAGACTCATTTATATTGCCTGGAAAGGGACGGTGCGGCGATTTGTCAATAAATTCGGCAATCTCGGCCGTGCATCGCAATAATAAGCCGGCAAGGTACATCACCTCGCAAATTTCGCGACGATGAAAAGCACTCCGCGTGAATTTTCTTCATCGGCCCCCAGCTATCTGGAAATTGAGTGTTACATAAAGCCAAAGTCGTGGGATGAGCGGCGCTCGTGTCACTCGCCGAAGAACCGCTAAAAGGGGGAACAAAAAGGATCTTGGGATACGTCGGAGTTCGCGAGGGTTTTCGTCAACGTTGCGGCGTTTGCGTCGCATTCGGTCGCGTCATTCTGAAGATACCTCTCGTCGCTGGATGTGTGTGCCTCGGGCCCGGCACGTACGTGTGCCGGTCCGCGGATGTAGGGGAGCAAGAAGGCAAGTCGCTGCACCGCGCGGAAGGCCATCGATCAATGTTGCCGTCCGACGGTAAAACAATACGATGTTGCCTCCATAATTGACGGGAATTCATCATCCGCGCTTTACGATGCCCCCCTCCACCCCTCCCCACCCCTTTCCCTTTCATTACCGAGGTATTCTACATAAGACTCGGACTTTCGGCGTCACGAAAGGCGAAACGCCAGTTCGCGAGCCTAATGCAACGAGCCCCAAAAACGGAGCGATGCTAATCAAAAGACTGCCAATGTGGTGCACTTTTTCCCGCGCGACCCTAATTTTTGCCAGGCCGCTAGAAAAATCACGCAACGAACGACCCGCGGGTGAAAAAAGTTAATTTATTAAACAATCCGTGAATATGTATTACATTAATCGGAATCATAACTCGGACATTAATTGCGCTTATAAATAATTTATCACGTCCCGGCTAGAAAGTACGAGTTCGACCGACGTGACCCAAAGAACTTTCTATAATTCATTATTAGTTGGAAATTCCGATGGGTCATTAATCCAATTTTGTAATTACGCAATGTTACCGATTATGTGCTTTCCCTCCCCTCACTCCACTTCACCGCTTGGGCTTCGCGGATGGCCAGGGGAACGGCTAAAAGAACAATGATGGATTTCTTAAATCCAACGGATTGAAAGGATTGCGCGATAACGATAGCGGGAACGAAGTTGGCGGCGAGGCGAGGAACAAGATAGGCAAGACCCAAATCCTTGAGCTTAACTAATTCCTATATGAGTTACGAGCAAGCCTCGGTTAATACCGAATAAATATTCGGCATACAGATTATGCTAATCGCGCAAGATGCAAATTAGGTGGTCAGGACGGGACGCGGTTATAAATGTTGCTACGCCTCCGACGTATGTACTGTTGAATGAACTGCTCATCGATGGTCTCGTTCTTTAACTTCGTCTTATCAATTTGGACATATTTTTTTAATTATAATATTTACAACGACGGGACACAATCGTGATTAAAAGAGCCCACGGCTTTGCGGATGATTTAAGGCACGAACATTTTCTCTTGTACACTTCGGAGGCGCGATCCGAAAATATCTAATAAAAATTGATAACCGAGATAAACATCCCTACGGTTCCGTATAAAATCGCATAATTTTACGTTGAATTTACAATATAATTGTGCCGTCATTATTTGTTTTGCGGATCTTTAAAATTCTAGAAATCTAAGTACACAATTCTTATCTGCGGCGGACGTAATGGCATAATGCATCATCGTGCCAAATTGCCCAAAATAAGAAAACTTGGCACAGAAATAACTATTAGAGTGATTAATTTGTATCATATACTTGCGAGAGGTTTTACGTATTCATACGTAAAATTTCGAATCGTATATTTTCCGCAATTTCTTCGTAAAATCTGGAATATAAAGTTCTTAAAAGTGTGTTTATAGTGGATGAAAATTTTATTTAACTTTTGCAAACTTTTCATTTTTGAAACATTGACCACTACTTTTATGTCCAAATAAATACTTGGGTTTTGTATGTTTAGTGCTATATTTGGTAAAACTTCGGAAAGAAAATAGTTGAAAAGTATATTACATTTAACATGAACTCAAAACAAACTCTTTTTACGATATATAGATTATTTATCAGTTTTATAATTGCCAAAAAATTTTAGATTCGTTTTAAAAAATGGTGGAACTGTAACTGCTTGGAATTTTCTTCCATAATAATCATGAAATAAAGTATATATTTTTGAATATGAACAATAGAATTTCGTCAAACATTTTGAAGCAAGAAGTTGTTTCGAGTTTGAAATCCATGCGTATACATCAACAAGACAGAATGAATAATAGCGACGGTGTTCTGGTAGGCGCTGCTTTGGAGACCTAAGTGGCAAGTAGGTAAGTAACTTAGCAGTTAGCTGTAGTAACGCGTACGTGGCATTCGCACGGGGAGGAACCGCTCGTCGCTACTGATATTGTGCCTGGGCACTGGGTTGCAGGTTTCCGCAGGCTTGAGTTTACCTTAGTGGTAAACTCCAGTAGCAGCCACGGTAGAAACTCTACTCTAATGCAGAGTAATGTTGATTTATGCCTGCGTTGCTCTCTCACTCTACTACCTAACCCCTCGAGCATCTCGCGGTGTCTCACAACACCCTCTTGCCTTTCATCGCATCTATTTTCGGCGATACTTTTGCGCGAAATTATATTGCGCCTAAACTTATGTTTTGTTTCACAGAAAAAAAATGGAAAAAGAAAACAATCCATTAAATCATGAGCCACTTTGTCTTCATTCCGAACTTTATTCGGAATAAGGCACGGATTCATTGATTAATGCTTATGAACTTGCAACCAAGTTTTGATATAATCAGTTTAATTTCGCTTTAACTTATTACCTCGAATTTAAGGGATGTATTAAGGTTTGGTGGAATTACATTTTCGATTCGTTTCAACTGGTTCGAAATTGAATTTTACAGGAAACGCATGCGGATTTGGTTGAAACAATGCCAGTAAAATATTTTGAAACTTGACGAACTGAATTATCTGTTTTAATTGGAATGAGGGGCTAAAATGTAATAAGAGAAAGCTGAGAAATTTTGATGTATTTTGCAATTAGGAACAAGTAAATTTTATAATTTATTAATGATGAATTGTTAACTCCGTTAGAGCACCGGAATACACGGTCCGTACTTTACTCAGACACTGGTTAACTTATAACAAGTTACGCAGGAGAATATATTAATTAAAATAATAAACATTGTACTCGAATGAAATACACGTAGTGGGAAATTACATTTTACAGTTAAATGTAATAAATGAAGATAAATAAATATTACGCTTGTTTTATTTGAATTTTACCTCATGCAAAATTTAGCATTTTTCAACGTAAAGGTACAATGCAACAAAATGCTTACTTTGCAAAAATGTATCTAAATACACTTGATTAAATACTTCAATTTCACTCTAACAAAATACCAAAATTTGACATTCTTCAAAAATTCCTTCAATAGAGTCACTGAATTTACCTCAATATCAAGTAAAATATCTCAGCTTTTAGATTCCCCAAGTTAACAATATTTCATTCATGAAATTAAAATTGAATAATACAAACTAAATATTTATCAAGTGTCGTGTCGTTACTTGTCAAAGGAAATGCACGAACAATCAAAACAGAAACGCAGAACCGTAATAGTACCAAGGAATGTGCTGTAAGGAAAAAAGTGTCTGACGTTAAATTATCGTCCGTAACTCTAGCTTCGCAAGTATCACTGTTTTAAAAGGTGATACGCATCGGTAGCGTATATAAAGGTATATACGGATATAAACGGGGGGGATAGGGGTAGGGGGGGGGGCAAAATATTTTTGCGCATAGTTGATACAAAACGCGTGGGTAAATGCTTTATTGTCAAACGAAGCAGAAAGCACCGTGCGTCGGTCGGAATGCGCGTACCAGTTATATGATCGCGCGACTAGTTCGAAACGCTTCTACGGGATTCGCCGACGAGTCGACGAATGCATCAGTTTCACGGCTCGCCGGACAAAACGGTAAGATTCATGCTCTTCTCATGCGCCAATCGACAACCTTTTCCATATTTACATAACAACGACGCTTGACTTATGCGCTCGGTGGGACCGAGTTGACAGATTGAGAGTATGTATGGACGTTATTCGTAAGTAAATGTACCCCTCTTTGCAAACCGAAGAATGGAAGAAATCGTGGGAAGAGACACGAGCGGCGAACGAGGCACAAAAAGAACACCGAATGGCCAGTGCCCGTTTGTGCACAACTTTTGCAGTTACCAGGGTTGCAATTAATTAATTAGTCCTCTCGTTATTTCAATTTTACTTTAAATATTGATGTGTTTTTGAAATAAATACTTTGTCATTTAATAATCACACATTAACAAGTATTTAAACTTTTAAAATACGAAATATTTCTTTTTTAATTATCAATTCTGGTATTTTAAGCAATTTAAATTTTTATGTTTTGTATTAAATGTTGTAATATTAATTTTTTTATTCAGCAATTTTTGAGAATTTTAATGAAATTATCACAGAAACAATAAACATTATTATTATTGTTTTTTTTATTAAATACAAATAAAAATTATGTGTTCAAATCATCAAAATTGTTCTTCATGTGTGTGTTACGAAACTTTATCGTTGCAATTTTACAATTGTGCTTTGTTTCTTGCACAAACAAAGTAACACATGAAATAACGTTAAACAGGACAGGTATTTGATAAATAATAATGAGATGAATTATTCACCAAAGATGGCATTATTTTGTGTGCGCGCGCAGCTCGCGCGTTGGGCGGCATAACGGTGCACATTGTGAGACGTGTCTTTTGGCCAAATTTCAAAAATCTTGATCGCCGATAAGATCGGACACGCCTGACTTGAATTTTGCATGCGACGCTGTAAATATTTTGCTGGGCCACAAGCATCGAAATGAGTCGTTGGTATCACACAGCTTAATACATAAGAGCGGACATAGGAAACGACCCCGCGCTTGCAATATGTTAAGTTGCAGCAGGCGTGGTTGTGAGTTATGTCTTGATACACGTTCGAGAGATCGCACGTCGTTCCACGCGACACGCGCGAAATCACGATCGAGTAGATTGATACGCGAGTCGAATCTTTAATTGAAGCGCGGCGATAAATTATATAAGAATCAACGGGCATATTCTTTATGGTTTGTTTGCTTTTCAATAATATACGTTAATTGAATGCAAATGGTGATTAATGAAATTCACAGTTATCGGTGTATTGAAATGACTTTGCAGATTCAACGGCGTTGTTGTTACGTAAGTAATTTGGAGTTACAAATCAGATTTAAAATTTCATTTGGATTTATCAAACCTTTGAAAATGAAATTTTTTGAAATGATGTAATAAACGATAAAGATCGTTTGAAAAGAGAAGAAACGATAAATAAATCGCCTGAAATTAGCCTTTAATAGGTCTTCCCTAAGAATTTCTACTTTAAAAAATTATAATATATATTATACTCAAACTTTATAGCTTCTTTAGTAGTTCTATACTTATAATTTTTTGTCGTTATTTTGTATCACTTCTTGTAAATTTCATTACATATTTTCCAGGAAAGAAGTACAAAATTGAGTATATGTGGAAGGCTGAACAAAAGCATGCTTCCGACGAGACTCTGGAAATGAATTTGGGATGCTGGTTAAAAGTGTCTTGCTTGGAGATTATTTCGATGAAAACGTGGGGGATTCGCTCATCATGGATCCGATCTTGGCTGTACGAAGTCAAACGTGGGCCGAAGGCTTCGTATTCTGTACTGGACAAGGAAGAAAAGGCGTGACAAGACTGCAAAGTCAAACGATGCCACATAGAGTCACCCGCGCAAAGGGTGACATGCTGCCGAGCCGGTTACAAGGACGGGACTCAACTCGCCCGCAGCAGGCAGGTGAGTAGAACTTAACCATTAGTAGAAATGGTCCAATGCTTGGCTTAGACTTAAAGCTAACAGAGCTTTGTTTTCTTCCTTTACAATAACATTTACTTGTGCAGATATTCTAATTACATAACTTGTGAAGTCAAAAATTCGGCTTTCATAAAAGAGAAGAACTTTCATAAAAGTAAATAATTTTATTTACTTTATACATTTACCATAATATTATAGAAACTGTAACAAGTAAGAAATTTATCATGCAAAAGGTACAAAGTACGGTTATAGTGGCAATATTTGTTTACGAGTAAAGGAAGTTTAATAACCTTTTATTATTACAGATTAACACGTAATCCGAGTTCGCGTATCTTATTTGGTTATTTTCAATAAAAGAAACGCCGTATATAATCATACTAAGTGTTCTTTCAGTATACCGGTGGTTACTTAATTAATTTCACATATACGGGGCACAATTTTGCAATCCACCTTTTATGCCCTATTATCTTTAATTGAACTGTCTTCGCAAATAGAATTCAACATCGTATATGATACTCCAGATTTAATTTCGAACAATGATACGTTCGATGCGTAATTTCCAGTAGCAATTTTGCATTGCCTTATTCGTCGCTTGCTTGAAAGAAGAATTGAAATAAAGAAGAGACGGAGTCGTGTATTTGTAAAAAAGAAACAAAGTAACGAGTTTGAGAAAGAAGCTGAAGAAGAAGCTATCATATATAGAAGTAAATGTGACTGAAATAATTGAAGAATGTTTTTTATTGGTTGATGCACTTTTTTATTATACACTATTAAGTATTTTTTTAAGTATGTAATATCAATAATATATAAGTTTAAGTATAATATACTTTAAAATAAAATGATTTCAAAATAGAAAATATGTAAAATTTTATTTTTATTATTTACCCAACATCTTTTTTATAACATTCATAATTTATGATTTTTCTCACATTCTCAGTTAACGTTACTTTATCGATTCTGCATGAATTTAACCCAATTATTGATTGTTTTAACTGTTCTCTTTTCGGTGCAATTAAGTAAAGAAAAAAAAGAGATATCAAGTCAATAAAATATAACGCCCATGTCTAAATTATAAGTATAGTTTTTGTACTCTTACTATAAATATAATTTAATAATGGTATTAATTTTATCAACTTTAATTTCCAAGTGCAACAAATAGCGTCACACTTACGAAACTTTCTCAAAGTAAAATTAATTAATCACGAGTATAATTGGTGTATTAGAAAATTTAGAGTTTCTTATTACATGAAAGAAAAAATACCAGATTAATTTTATCTTTGCTGAATAGTAATATTTACATTAATCTATACTCCATAGTGCAATTTCAAAGTGTCAACTTTTTTTACGGTAAAATAAATTAAAAATCACACTTATTTCAACATCATTGAAACAATATGATAAATGGCCCGAAAGGAGTTTATGTTATACGCGAGAAATTACATTTGATATTTATGAAAGGAAGCGTGTTTGGTTTTATTTTCATCGTAAAAGGCACAGCGTGAGAGCACATAAAGCCGAAATTCACCTGAAGCGATCCAGTAGCGCAATTAGTTCGAAAAGCGACAAGAGCGAGACGAACGCATCTTCATCCACGACTGATCGTACGCGGGGCTACGCTCGCATGTATGCAAGTTATACCGGTGTAGTGTCGCAAATTAACCGCGCTATGAATCATCCGCGCGCAACCTTATGCCTCCGGTGTCCCGTAATCCCCTTATAACGCACTCCGCACAAGGTACATCCAGCGTGTGTTATGGGATTTTAATCGCGAGCAACCAACCATTCGCTGCGCAAAACCACTTCTCCGTTCCGCACGGGGATCTTTGTTATCTTTTAATAAACCTTGATGAACAGGCAGCATTTTATTATTTTATTGCCCTTTTAGACAACAATTTCTTTTTATTTACATATTTTATTTCACACCAGTTTTAGTTAAAAAGTTACGTCAAAACTTAAGAAATTAAACACATGTTTACTTATATTATCTACGGTAAAAATTTTGAGAATTTAAAATGTCACTTTTAATTTTCAAAATATTACAATTATGAAAAATCTGTTGAATGCGACGTGTTGTTAACAAATTCCACTCTTATTGTGCTTCATAATTTAATTCAATTGTATAATGTGTAATAAATTTGTTCAATTGAATTTTCTCACATAAATCAATCTACTATTTTTAGTGCAAAATTATACAATGCATTTATTAATACCAACAATGTAGTCAATGGGATGTATTATTGATTTTACGAGTGCGATTATCGCGTATATACGGTTCTTCGATTTTATTACAGTCACGATGTCAATTGTTTTTATCGAAATCGATCAATGCGTCTGGTGAACGGGCAAAGCATGCGAGTCGTGTTCTTACATGTCGCGTGATTTTAATTGTCACTGTGCGTGCCATTTGATACTTCCAAGTGTCGCTTCTTGAAATTTTCTTTTGCCCCGACAAATTTTCATTTTTGCGTACACAAAAATGTGCCGTGAAGTGTTACAGATTGACAACTCAATTCGATTAAATACCTTTCGGTGAACTAATTCTGTTAATTAAATAATTTTTATTGTGCCTTAGTCTATTGGTGTTTTTCTCCAGGACTGGGCCAACGTTTAGTTACCATCGATTGCCGGACGCTTACTAATACCATGCCAGTACTCAGCCGTCTGTCAATTCTTACATGGATTTAATCCACATAACAAGGAAGTATCAGCGAAACTTTCTCAAAGAGGAGTAACATAACAAAATGTATTCCATAAATTAAAACGTACGTAAGCGAAAAAAAAGGTACGTTCGAAACAATTAAGTCGTATATAAATGAATAATTAATAACCGCATCGTTTCATACACGAAACTATAGTAGAGTAGCGGTACGATGGTTGAAAATTTGAAGTGGCCGGACATTTTTGCCGATGAGACGCGCGAAGACGTCGAACCGCCGAGAAGCGGCCGAGGGGAAATGAAACGCGAGGGCTAGGGCCGGGCGGGCTCTTGAGAAATGATACGGGTTACCGTATATATTGCGGGTCGTGCGCGGCGGTGGCGTATCTCGGCTTGTCGAGCGTAAATATCATCCGCATCGCGAAACGCGGATCGTGTAATTGAATGAAATTGCTAATGGCCGGCTCGCAAAGCCGATTCAATGGTTTTATTCCGCGTAAACCACTTGCTCTTAGCAACGCCTCGGCGCGTATAAGAATATCTACGTGGGTATACGTGACACGCTTACATTCGCCTAGCTAACGGTTATTACTTAATGCATCGTACGTCGCGCGCGGCCTTTCAGATGTGCGCAATCCTTACACACGCCGTTCTAAATATAACTCGCAATTAAAATATTCCCCCCACCACCAATCCCCCCCTTCGCCTCTACTTTAATTAACGCCCCGCCATTATTCACGCTCAAATTTATCGATTTTCGAGCGCGCGAGAAAATTATTATCAGCGTTCGGATTTTGAGTTTGATTAATGAATTGCGCGCGGCTTTTAATTCACTCCGCTGTGAGAATAATTCGTGATTTATTTCGCGCGGCTACAATTTATTCGACTGAGATACGCGGGGATTGTTTGTCGGGGAAAAACGCCGCGCACATTTTATTTAGGCGATTTCATTTATTTGCCACGTTGTTATGCAAATTTTCCTTTCAGTCTTGCGATAAACGTTCTAATAGAGATTTGAATAATGTCGGGGGACCGAGGACGCGCGGGTTCCGTTTTATTTCGTTGCTACGAACGAGCGCGGAGCCGGCAAATTTGCCAGCGGCTATTTCGGGGTCCGTAATGACCTGAATTTTCGATACGGCAAATCCGATACGAACGTTTGTCATTGTTTAACAAAACGCAAGCGCGGCGTAACAACGCGTGGCCGAGGCGCGAGCTCGCGGACGCCTTTTCTTTTCCCGCCGACGACCGAGCTTCCTTTCGGGTGCCTCTTCGGGGAAGTGGCTGCTTAGAAAAGTATTTTTGGAAAGTGGTAGGGGCGTTGGACTTGGCCAAAAAAAATGACATACGAATTTACCGAGGCCCATTGGACGGGATATACCGGGTGGCGGAGCGAGACGCCGACTCGATCGCAGGAGGACACTGCCGGATCAAAAGAAAGGAAAAAACAAGAGAAAAGGAGAATAGGTTCTCACGCAAGGAGAAGAGAAACGAAAAGATAAGATGGCGTCCGCAAAAGTTGCGAACCGGTTGGACTGAAACTCTCTAATGTAAGCTCTTGGCGGCAGCCCGAGCACAAGTATTATGCTTTTAAAAATATTCCAAATTTTGTGCAACTGCTTAACATTTATTTTACAGTTATCCCGAGACTCTATAGTGGTGTAATGCAATGTAAGGATTTCCTTTCAATTTGCTTTGTAACTGCATTTTGAAACCAGTTGGATGAAGTTTTGTACTTTAAAATAATTTACATTTAATGAATCTAAAGATAATTTTGTCAATTGATATTAAATTAATTGTGATATTTGTCTTTGTTTGTCCTTTTAATCATTTGAAAGTATTCATTGAAGAACTCAAGTTTTGTAATTTTAAGTTGATTAAAAATTTAAGGTGGTTAAAATTTTTTTATATGTACCTTTCTTTTTTTACATATTTTTAGTATTTTTCTATATATTAAATTATATTAATATATTATTATTATCATTATATTAAATTCAACTATGTAATAGTATAAATTGTGTAATATTATTATGTATAATAAATATTTTAATTTCATACGTAAAAGTAAAACTTTAAAATGTTCTGGTGTCATTCAACTCCATTTTTGTCTACTTATTTAAAACCGGAAACGCTTTAATTTTTTTAGAATAAAAATAAACTGCGATTGGTCAAGCACAAAAATGGTTGCTGTAATCCGAGAAGAAAGTATGGTAGATTTTATCCCAAATATAAAATATGGCTACAAAAATCCTTGTAATATAATATTTACTCTACAGTAATAAATAGTTCGTTACATTAAAAACGAACAAATTACAATAAAATTATTCATTTTTAGATTTAAAATTATTAATTGAAAACAATTATATTTAAAATAAATGATATAATACTTTTTCTGTGATTATGAAAGTGCAAGTAGAACGCTAGGGAGCATTTAAATGAATGTAAAACAGAACTCTATTATTATATTCATAAAATTACAAAACTATTGATAACATTTAAACATTCTAATATGAAATTTGTATTTTTAATTAATGTGAACAATTTTTATTTATCTTGTATGAAATTATGAGGTATAACTAAAGTGTATTTACAAAAATATTTACTTAAAAATATTTTTTATGAACTTAATAATTATAAAGTACTTATTATTTTATGAGAATAATACTGAAATAAGATTGAATAGTTATTAATTTATAATTTTTCTTGTTCAAACTGTTAACTTTTATTTTTAAACTGAAAGTGTCAATTTTCTAAACTGAAAAAGGTATTATACATTTAGCTTTACATTTGAACTGTAATAGGATGTACTGATCAGAAAAAACTCAAATCTAATAAAGGTTCTGTTACTTTTAAAACACATGTCATTTCCAAAAATAAATTCATACAAAATTCTTGTGGAAACATCTTTCTGAAAATGGTATATTTTTATTTTAGTTGAAAATATTATAATATTAATTGATTGAAGTAGAATGTTTTATGGAAGGAAATATGCACTTGTAACCAACTTCAAGCATGATGAAACGGCAAATCAGATTGGTATCAAGACTTTTGAGTACAATTATGATTTGTTTGAATTGTTTAAGTTTAGTAAATTATGCAACGTATGATGGAATGGATGAAATTTGATTTAGGTACACTTTACACACATTATATTTTTTTAAAAAGAAACATGTTCAAATAAATCTTAAAGCTTTAATAAATATTCAAACATATTTAACATTTTGGATTTATTTTATATAGTCCTCAATTTATATCAAATTAAATGGAAATTATTAAATTATGTACAATTAATTGAGGAAAGGGTTGGTGCATATTGCCATCTTTATAACACAAATTGAGTTCTTCAATTTTACTTTCATGACATGATTATACCTTCCCCCCTCCACTTTGTATATATAACTTCCCACCAGAATGAAAGTCACACCTTCCCGGATCATGCCAGATCCAATGCATTGTCACATACATAATAGAGTTCTCAATAAAAATGTATTGAAATTTACTTGATAAATTTGCTTATAAAATGTATATTATAACTAATAATTAATTCCTTTACTAAATAATTACTATCTCAAGTATTTTACAACACAAATTCAAATGAAATAATTTAATTTGTTAATTACAAAAAAAATTACTATGTTTGAACTTTAATGTATAGACATGTTGAAAATATAGGAAAAATTATTGTACAATAAAAATTGTAGCGAAAACACCAAAAATCTTTTTGTGCAATATTGTAAGCATGGTTTTACATGTAGATTCTGGCACAGTAATTTTTACTGCAATTTACTTCAGTGCATTAAAACTGAAGAGAAATGGTGCTTAATAAAGATTAACTGGAAATGAATTTGAGACGGAACAATAACAGGGAAAGTGTTACAAAACTGAAACATATGTAGTACGGTTGTAACATTAGATTTCAGATACATTAGTTAAAAGGTTGTTATTAATGTAAAAAGAATTCCAGTTCACTCATCTTTCGTACATTAATGCGTACGCACAGCGATACCATCCATTTTTCACACATTCGTGAACACGAAGATTATGTATCGTGTTAGGACATCCATGAAAATGCCTAATTACATTAATTAGTCGAAATATCAACGACACAATAATAGTCAACATTGTAATTGAAATAAACTGCTCGTGAACGAACTATTAATTTATTTCAACCCCAGAGATCGTTAAATTTAACCGCAAATTCTTAATGCCGGATACAAAAATATCAATTATTTATGAAAAATGGCGCGATAAGACTCGTTGGAAGCAATGCATTATGGTTAAATCGAATAACACAATTTCGCACAGTGTGAAAGAGCGACTCGTAAATTCCACAAAACCTTTAATTATCAAATTAAAACGCACTTTAAAATATAATGACGTTACACGATCCTCGTTCTGATCGCTTGTCGGAACGTAAAGGCGATTAAAAAAAATTTTTGTTTTGAACTAAAAAAGACGACTGTAAGAGTGACCGTAACTCAAACCTTTTCAAGTGATTTGTTAGAATTTCCGAAAATTCTTTGAAATCCTACCCAACTTATTTATTATTCACCTTGGGCGCTATTACAGTGAATTATTTAGCGTGTTTTGTTTTATAGTTAGTCATTTTCGTGGCAGATATTCGTTCGTTTTGATCTAAAGTTAGGTATACGTTATTAGAATTTCCGTCGGATCGTCGCGCGACGAAAGAGTCACAAAGCCAAGTGAGTTCGCATACTCATGTCGTTGGAATCCCGTCATTTCTCAGCGAAGCAAACTTACGTACACATTTTCCCTTGCCTTGGCAAACCACGTGTACACAATCTCCCTGCTTTTCGCCACAATCGAGGCATCATTTCACCCTGCTTAAACCGATTTAGCGGTCACGCGTTAACATCACCAAAATTCAACTTAAATGTATTGACGTAACGCGAGATGTAATTCAACACCGTCGTCGTAGGAACGAGATTGTCGAGATCGCTAAAAGTCGTACACCGAACGAGTGGCCATAATGCACTGCAGCTGAAACGTATAGGTCAGCACGAGGCCTCGCGAGCTGACCACTCCTCCTGCTTCCCTACGTTCATTCGCTGATCACGCGTTCACTTTATACTTATACTTTGCTAATTCTCCCCTTCTTATGCATTAGCCTTTTGCTAAGCAGCATTTTACCACTATTTATTGTCGTTTCATTTCCAGTTAAAATCCATACGAGAAGTAACTCACAACAATTATCATCTTGATTTTATTTTACCGCGCTTTTTCGTTTATATAATATTATAAATTATTAATTAATATTCTCTTAGTAATGCCTTTAATTGCATTCCAAAAGATTTTATATATATTTTATATACACTCACAAAACAGTCTATTTAAGAGTAATAGAATATTCTTATACTAAATAGGATTTCCATTCATTATATGGACAAAACGAAATTCTATTTATAATAAAAATAAGTAATTCTTATAAAGCATATATTTATGTAAAGAATAATTCCATTTATATTAAATGGATTTTTTTTGAGCAAAGAATACACGGAACAAAAGTATTGACTTTGGTAGATAAATGACTTTATCTAGCAATTTTTAATTAATTTAGTAAGAATTTATGCTATTTGCAGAAGAACATACATATTAAATCAAACAAAGTGAATATTTATACGTTATAAAAAATGTATGGCTGATTCAACCATACATTTATCTATTAGGAACTGAACATAACCTCAATATGTCAACGAAAACTACTTCTATTTCACTGTCTTGAGGATGAGATAAATTTGTATGACTGATTCAGCTATATAGTATATGTAATTCAGGGAACTCGGTAGGTTATTTGTTATAAAATTGACTCGCATAAATTTGTTTGCCTACGATAATTATAACTTCTACTCGTGTCAATAATAGCCAAAAAAAATATTTAATTTAAATAGAAATTTAATAGTGCCCTTCATATTTTTTGTTCTTGTAAAAATAGTTACAGTTTAAGAATATTTAGCAAACACAATATAATTAATTAAACAACACTGACCGAAACAAAACTGCGACGATAACAACTGAACTAGGCGCGTGTATTTGCAAATAGACATATTCTTATAATAAATAGAAATCTGATTAAAATTATCTGAAATAGTATTATCATAAAATGAATTCCCTTTTAATATAAAAACTTAAATTTATTGTATATTAACTGAATATTCTTATTTGTAATATATTTTATATTAGTTTTAATAGGAAAATTTTCTTTGTACAGTTTTCTTATTGTAAGTATATTTTTTTTCTGAGTCTATAGTGAGAAAAGTTATAAAATAACTGGTGGATAGGTGTGCAGTTATGATAGAATTTATTAATCAATACAATAAATTATATAATAAATCTAGTAATTTCAATTATATTTATCAATAAATTCTATCATAAATACGCTCTTATCTGCGAGTTTACTAACAATGTAGTAACTGTTATTATATAATAATTCTCAGGGTATCATAAACAAGTTATTCTATACGTCTTATTATAATACACTCACAAAACTGTCTATTTACACGGAGAGAAAAGATTTATAAAATTTACTGACATTCTTAGTAAACTGGTTATATATTTGCAAAACTTGAAAAAGTACTATCTTAAGTTAGTAAAACATATCAATTTGTTGGAAATGATTCTTAAAAAGCTGACACTTTTTATTAACTTAGGATAGTAATTTTTTAGTTCTTGCAAGTATATGACCAGTTTACCAACAATGTCTGTAATTTTTATTAATCTTTTCTCTCCGTGTAAGAGTAATAGAATATTCTTATATTAAATAGGATTTCCATTCATACCACTTCGTATGGTAAAAATTGTAAAATATTTATTAATATTTAACACTTGCCAAGCAATAATGACTCACGAAATAATTTTACGTTAGTGTTGTTATATAGTACAGTATTCTTTATTGTAACTTTTTTTGTGTGTACATGTCATCAAATAAGAAATATAGCTTGTACTTTCTTACATTTTTTTTCTCTGTGTCATAATTTAACATATACGTTATGGAATTTAAGAAGATAATATTATTCTCTATTAAAATAAAATTGCTTTTCATCGTACGTAAAATTGTAAAATTAAGTAATAACCATCGAAAGACGTCTTCCATAGATAACATTTTATTTAAATATTTTATTATTAAATATTCCTTCTTATTATTTTACAAAATGAACCACAATAAAGAAACGCTTACGCACATCGACAACAAAATAATATTAACCGATCGTAAGGTGCATGAATCAATTTTCGCAAAACGTAATTAATATCGCATGCAATAACTTTTTCGTCCCGTAAATAACATCTACATTCGCACTTGTAAAACAAGTGAAACAAAAGTCAATTGAAAAGCATAACCAATCAACGAAATTCTCGATGAATAATTAACTCGCGACTAAACATTCGCATCAATTACAACCGTTCCATTACATTGTTCTTTATTTTGCGCCGCGATTAATATTCGAATAAATGTAGTACGTAAATTGAAAATGAAGCATTATTTCCGTCGCCGTTATTTCGCGTTTAATTCAGTCACGACAGTCAAAATTATTGCGCGAATGAAGTTAAGCCCTTAATGATTAAATCCATTTTAATTACGCAACCGTTTGCTTTGCATTTCTCCAGATTATTCAACTCGGCATTATTCTTTTTGCCGGTATAATTAATCATACAACGTTGTCGGTGGGTTTTTACGTCAAAAGACAGAAATTAACGAGTGCAGCTAACATCGCGCCGCGCAATTAATTCACGCCGTGCCGGGCAACTCATTCGCGATGCACAAACGTGGGTACGTTTTGAAATTATACGACCTTGGAGAGTCGTTTTTTATCTTTAAAGTGTTACACGGACGGCATCGCTTAGTATGATAATCTTGGACGTCGATCTTAGTCTTGTGCGGGCATCAAAACGTCTTTTCTACCATGTTTTTCAAGGACTCTTCAGGCGGATCTGTTGCACTTACATAGATTAAGGCTCGCGAGTCACGATAGAACTCGCTGGGAGAAGGATTTGTCAAACCGTACAATGTTGTGCCTGCACGCATCGTTTAATTTATCGCCGTCGATTCGGCCGTTTCTCTGCTTTATCAATATACCTTTTTTGATAAAAAGCACGACGAAAACAGCTATTTTCTAATTTTTATCTTCGTTCCTTTTTCGTAGCGAGAACAGAAAAAGAAGAAAGAAGAAGGAGATGAAAAAAGAAGGGGAGAGAAATAGCGAACGATTCGCATCGATTAATCTACATACTTTTTTCACAATCCTTATTCCCGACGCACGAGCTTCACAGTTTATTTGATGAAGATTAATGCGTTTCGAATGAGTAATCCCTAGTAAAAATTTTTCGTGGCATGCCACATTAGTGGTATGGTCCTTATGTGGATATCACATGTACAGCCCTACCTAGGTTTGCCATATCAGGGCCATATAAGGTCCCTATTAGGAAAACATGAGAAAGGGTATCATCACAGGGGCCCGATCGGGTTTCCATGTCGGGGCCAACCATAGGGTGTAACGCATGGCATCGATGTGGTCCCGATGAGGCACACCAACAATTCAGTTGCCAAAATGGCATGCCACTTCGGGGCCAGATAGGGATACATTCACGATTTCGTACTTTTTTGTCATGGTTAAAATTCGAAAATCCTA
>JABFPN010003071.1:0-19413 GCA_022817305.1 Leptoteleia sp. ZL-2020
ATATACCATATATATCATATATACCATATATATACCACATATATACCATATATTTACCATATATACCATATATACCACATTTATACCATATATACTATGTATACCATATATATACCATATATACCATATATTTACCATATATACCATATATATACCATATATACAATTTTCAATAATTCACCAAAATATATATGCAATCATATATGACTGCATATGTGCCACCTACATTAAAAATTTTTTATTACATTTCTTGTTTGAGAAACGTTTTTAATAACAATCTCTGTTATCATTTTTATTTATTTTCATGCTAATAACAACAATAAACAAACGTTTTAACCGTTAATGGCAATAATTTTTAATGACAAACATCGTCATTGTTTTTATTTCGTCGATCCGCCCTTTCGAACGTCGACAAATAATTTTTATTCGCGCTTTTTAATTTCGAAAAACATTTCATTCCTCGGTTCCATTAAACGGTCAATTAATTTATCGTTATGACCGCGCACACCGGATTAAGTTGAAATTCGAAATTGAACATCGAAATTGTTCTGAATAAGTGTTGTAAATGGAAAATGCGCTCTCGCTCGTTTCGCAAAGTGATTTGAATTTCATATAAAATGCGCGCGGCGTCTAATAATAAACCGTTCCCATTGATGAGATTTGAACTCGACATGTGGAAATTGTCCTTGACATATTTATGTCCGGTCCGATTTCATTATCATAAACGATTATCATATCGAAACGCTCATGAATATATCCTTCGCTCGCATTGTTTATTCTTCCTTTTTCCAATAACAATCTGTTATTTGTCGTGAATTTTACATGGCGACGCGTGTAAAAATGATAATGAATCACCGGCTTATTCAATCAATGAATCATTTAATTGGAATTCTCATTAGCTCGCGTGGCGTTGTAAAAATATCGCGTAACAGGTCGAACATCCGTTATTATGGCCGGCGGGGTAATTAGCAGTTTTTATTCCCGCGCCGCATAAACTGCTGATCGATACATTGTGCGCATTGACACTGATTTGTATTAATAGCATTTACATGCGTGTAACAGTTGTTGCCTTTTTGCCGACTCGCTTTTCCAACTTGTGCCCGGTGTAACTTTCCTCTCGCCGCGAATCTGGCCTCCCATTTGTGCCGTTACTACTCAATGGCAACGATTTCAAGTTTTTCCTTGACAATAAATTCAATTTGGGATCAATGGAACTGTTTAGGTTGGTGAAGTAAAATAATTATTGCTGCTTTTCCCCATTTGGCCATGGGATTGTATGCTATTTTGTTAATTACGATCGGGACCTAGCAGGGAAACTTGGTCAGGTTCTCATTTGGATTCCCTTTGTTGGGTATTTCTAGTAAAGTATAGTAAAAATTGAAACCGGGTTGAAACAGGGTCCTGGTGAGGCATACAAGTCTCATGATCGGGGCTCGACCAGGCACCTTGATAAGATCAACATTCTACTAAAAATAATGGCAGGGTTCTGGTGTGGATACCATTGGTGTTACTATTTGTAACATGGCTTCCCGACTGGGGCCTGATAAGGCACTCTGATAATATCAATATTCCACCAAAAATTTGGCAGGGTCGTGGTATGGATACCATTGGTGTTGCTATTTATAACATGGCTTCCCGACTGGGGCCTGACAAGGCACCCATAAGATCAACATTCTACCAAAAATAATGGCAGGGTTCTGGTATGGATACCATTGGTGTTACTATTTGTAACGTGGCTTCCCAACTGGGGCACGCCCGATTTACAGGTTGCCCTATTGGGACCATGTCGGGACCAGGTCACATAACCTAATCACGCAAGAATTGGTGAAATAATTCCGGGTATTAATATGGCCTCGGTTTATATATTATCGATATATTGATAAAATTGAAATCGGGTTGAAATAGGGTCTTGGCCGGGCATCCAAGTCTCATGATCGGGGCCCGACCAGGCACCCTGATAAGATCAACATTCCGTCAAATAATGGTAAGGCCATAGCATGGATATCATTAGTGTTTATTTTTAACATGGCTTCCCTACTAGGGCCATATCAGTACCCGACTTTGCATCCCCAATAATTTCCTGATTAAGTTATTTGGTCAGGTCCAATTATGGTCCCAACCGGGTTGGGATTATAATCAGTCAGGCCTTGCCAAAGCCACAGAATGGCCTGATTTAAGACTGGTCACGCCCGGTTTTATTTTTACTAGGGAATAATAAAATAAAGGGAGGTTAAATATAAATTTCACTTAATATTTTTTTTACCAATTGTTAAAATTAAACCGGGCCCTTGTCTGGTATTGGCATGGCACGCCCGATTTACAGGTTACCCGATTGGGACCATGCCGGGATCAAGCCAAATTACCTGATCGGACAATGATTGAGTACTGATATGATTGGTCAGGTATTGTTATGGTCCTGGTCGGGATGCCACGTTATAAATAAATACCAATGGTATCCATTCCAAGGCCCCATTAAATTTTTGGTGAAACGTTGATCTTGTCTTTATGCCTGGTCATAAATCGCTTTGACCTTGTTATCCTGATTTGGTCCTGAAATGGTTTCCATATTTACACCACTATGTCGAAATGTGGAATATCTGATAAGGCTCTGACTAGTATCCAACTTTAGACGCCATATACTTATTTATCGCCCCGATCGCGAGACTTGGCTGCCCCGTCGGGGCCCTATTTCAGCCCTTTTTCCATTTTTAATAGGCATGTGATTCGATAAATTCATTAATTATATTAATATCAATGTTTTTTGATACGAAACCTCCTCATCAATCCGCGCCTTCAATCATTTTGGAGTAAGAGAAAATTTTCTTATTACGTCAGTCTCTTCCGATTAATACACCATTAAATTATTCAAGGTAACGTAATTAAAGCTTCCTTTTTAATCTGAAACTGTGCTCGAGGAAAATTTGTGGTATATTACGTTATAAAACTGTAACGAAGAACGTTTCTGCATGTTTAAATTCCTTTAAGTTTTCAACGTCTATTTAGTGCAGTTGAATAACTCAAAATAGAATTAATTAATCATCTAATTAATATTAATATACACGTTTCATTAATAGTGTTTCACTTTTAAATAACTGAATTATTGGCGTATAAACATTAAAAATAAAAATCGAATGAATATTAAATCAGTGTAAAATGAGCGCTCGCGGACGAATTAATAAAGTAGAGTGTTTGAAATATTTGAAAAAAAAAAAATGTTGCGATAAAATTTAATCATCCAACGAATATACATATTTTTATGAGTTTCAAGCAGGTAAAAATTTATATATACGTCATATATATCTGCCATATATTGTGACACAAGTTCATTGTCGTAATTTTTCTAAAACCAAAAAAAAGAAATTGAAAAAAATTCACACCCAAGTCATTTGGCCAGCTTAATCGGAAAAGTTTCTAGAAAATTGTTGGAGAAAGGCCGCGGCGATCATTTGTTGGCGCGCGAGAAAAATCGGAGAAATCCAAAACGTAACTTGGCTGATTTTGAAAATTAGAGCCGGCTACCGAAGTTGATCGATTGGTTATACCATCGTTGGTTTGGCGCCCACGATGCGGGTCGTTTGGCGCTGCCCGAGATTCTCGAAGACTAATGGTGCCTGGTGTGTGTGTGCGCGCGATACGCCGGGCGAGCTCAAGGAGTCACGCGACTCGGACTCGGAATGGCGAGGCGCCCGAAATGCGCGCAAACTGAGCCCGCGCGCGCGAGACCAAATCCGATATCGATATCTGCGGCGGTAATACGCTTCTGCGTGTTCTCGGACGTGTAAATACGCCGGTCAAATCCGCCGGCCAATCTGTCATAATGCTTCCCCTCCGCCCCGGGTTATACGTTTATTATTATTTTCTCATACAAATTAATGCGATTCGTCCACTTCGTTTCAATTGCGGATTACGGGTCAACATTTCTATAACGTTGCAGATTAAAAGTTATATATGGCTGTGTGTGTAAACATATATGACCAAATGTGTCATATATGGTCACATGTGGGTACATGAAATGCAAACATATATGGTCACATACAAGACTATATATGTACAAACATATATGGTCACATAAAAGACTGCATATATGCCAACATATATGGTTGCATACAAGACTATATATGTACAAACATATATGGTTGCATACATGACTACATATATGCAAACATATATGGTCACATACAAGACTATATGTACAAACATATATGGTTGCATACAAGACTACATATATGCAAACATATATGGTCACATACAAGACTATATATGTACAAACATATATGGTTGCATACAAGACTATATATATATGCAAACATATATGGTCACATACAAGACTATATATGTACAAAGATATATGGTTGCATACAAGACTACATATATGCAAACATATATGGTCACATACAAGACTACATATATGACAACATATATGGTCACATACAAGACTACATATATGCAAACATATATGGTCACATACAAGACTAGATATATATGCCAACATATATGGTTACATACAAGACTACATATATGACAACATATATGGTCACATACAAGACTACATATATACGAACATATATGCTTATATGGTCCCATCTATTTTTCCATATATTTTTCCATGTGTGTCACGTTTATGTAACCTATGTTGGGACATATAACCCATATAAATGGGTCATATATATGGACTAAATTATATACGTTTATTTTTACATTGTGTCAGTTTAAAATTAACCCTGGATAATGGTATATTTTGAGGTTAGAAATTCATAGGATTGAATAGTGGTAAAGGTGACATAACCTCATTTTTAGGTTAGAAATCAAATTTCCATTTATAATATAAATGAATACGAATGACAGATAATTATAAGTGAAGGGTATAACATTTTGTTCCATTAATAACAGTATTGGTAACAGATAAATATTTTGTTTCAAACACTTGTTAAAAAAAAATTAGCATGATTTGTTAATTAATTAAGCTTCGTGCATTTCACAGGTGTATATTTATCACTTTCAAAAGGTACGGTAATACGCCATGCCCGCAGAAGGTTTAATTTAGTGCGAAAGACAAAAACGAAAGAAAACGAAATAAAGAAAAAAAAGGGAATAATATGGCGATACGAACATTTGCATTTATTATTACCAAATTAAACATGAAATTCAGTGAAACGTATTGATGTAACAAATTTATGAATTATCCGTTTAATGAATTATGCACGATGCCAAAGTCTTTTTCGAACGAAACATTACGGATAAAGATTTAATGTTACGGATAAACATTTAATATCAAATTAGCTCCATTTAACCAGGATTATTTTATATATTACAGTGTTAAATAATAAATAATATATAACGCTACGTGAAACGTACGTAAATGATAAAATGCAGTTTAATGTACAATAATATAGACCCCCTTTTCCTGTTTAAATGTCAAACAGTGGTGAAAAATTAAAGTAACAAAATCGTGTTTCATTTCCAATATTAATCATGCATCAAATTGTAACGATCTGCTAATTAAATAAGATATTAAAGAACGGCAACAAATGCAAAGCATTTTCCTGAAATACAAAGTGTGACATTATGTTTTACCTTAATTTATATAGGGCCATATATGGTCCATACATGGTCTATATATGACAATAATTGATGCAATATTCTAGCCATATGTGCATTTAGTAATTTTCTTTTATGGAAATCAATAATTGGACTATATATCGACCATATATGGCCTCATATGGATTGAGGAGAACATATGGTCCATGTGTGGTCCATACGTGGTCCATATATTTTTTAATAATTTTATATGAGGAAATAAAAAATTCATGTTTTTCCTTAATCCATACAAGGCCATATATGGGTGAAGGAAAAGCACATATGAACCATATATGGACCATATATGGACCATGTATGGACGTTTCATTTTTACTAGGGTTTATATGGTCCATATATGGACGTCTCATTTTTTACCAGGGTTTATATGGTCCATATATATGGACCATGTATGGATTTGTCATTTTTACCAGGGTTTATATGGTCCATATATGGACCATGTATGGATGTTTCATATTTATTAGGGTTTATATGGTCCATACATATGGACCATGTATGGATGTTTAATTTTTACTAGGGTTTTTACTAACTTGGGATAGTAATTTTTCAACATTTTCCAGTATATAACCAGTTTACTAGCAATGTCAATAACTTTCATTCATCTTTTTTCTCCGCGTCTCGCGGTACGCCGAAGCCAATTGCGAGGGAAACGTTTCCTCTCGTTGTTTTCCGCGCCTCGGAAGTGAGCCGTAGTCTCCGGCGAGTCACGACCGAATACTCCCTCGAAATGCTCGCTCGATCATCACGAGCTCGGTCATGAGCGTTCGTAAAATAAAAACTATCGTTACAATTTTTATTCGACGCTTCGAACGAGAGCACTCGGAAAAGGAAGGAAAAGAAAGGGCTCCTCGGCGATTCGGAAGCTCATACCCCCTCCCCCTTCCCCCTCCCGCCGCGGGTTGGAAACTTTTGTCAATTATTGAGGCAAATTTGTGAATGTTTTATGGGCGTTTTAAAGCGGAAATTCGCTGCAAAACGAGCTTATCTAATGCAATCAATTAATTTATTTGCCATTCGCCCGCTTTTGCGAGTATTTAATGAATTGTTTATGGAATCGTACTGTAGGCAGCATTTTCGAGTGGCAATCCTGCCAGAATTTCATTATCTTCCCGTGTGCTTTTGCAATAGTTACGTGTTTTCCAAAGATGCACTCTATTGCGTTAATTTTGCATTTTGTTTAATGGCACAATGGCGAGTCATAAATTTATTAGGTACATTTATGAAATATAGTTATAGATATATTTAATAATAAATAAATGGTAATTGAGAAAATGGTTGCTTGGTACTGGAAACTATTTATATATTAACCTTTTCTAAATATATAGAACAACAACAAATCCGTGGTAAAAATGAAACATGCATGGTCCATATATGGTCCATGCATAAGAATTACATATACGGAAATAAAAAGTCCATACGTTTTTTTTCCTAATTCATACACGGTCGACATGTTCATATATGGTCATATATGTATTAAGGAAAAACGTATATGTTTTATCCATATATGTATATATATGGACCATATATGTTTCATTTTTACTATCCAAATAAGAATCTAAAGAGAGTATTGGCTGGGCCCTTACTAGATTGCCCTTTATTATTTCCCAGGGCTTGCCTTGTGAAAACCAGAATAGGCTCTGACAAGGGTTTCATATGGCATTCCAAGCTTGGAATACCTGACGAAAACCATACCGGCGCCCGAGCGGGAAAACTTTGTCAATACCCTATATTATTACCTTGGGCTTGCCCTGCGAAAACCAGAATGGGCCCCGGCAAGGGTTTCATATGGCATGCCAAGCATGGAATACCGGACGAAAACCATACCGGGGCCCGAGCGGGAAAACTTTGTCAATACCCTTTATTATTACCTTGGGCTTGCCCTGCGAAAACCAGAATGGGCCCCGGCAAGGGTTTCATATGGCATGCCAAGCGTGGAATACCGGACGAAAACCATACCGGGGCCCGAGCGGGAAAACTTTGTCAATACCCTTTATTATTACCTTGGGCTTGCCCTGCGAAAACCAGAATGGGCCCCGGCAAGAGTTTCATATGGCATGCCAAGCGTGGAATACCGGACGAAAACCATATCGGGGTCTGAGCAGATAAACCTTGTCAGTACCCTTTATTATTACCTTGGGCTTGCCCTGCGAAAACTAGGATGGGCCCTGATAAGGGTTTCATATGGCTTCCCGTTCATGGGCATGCCCTCTTAATACCTTGCAGGGGTCCAGCTGGGAGATCGCATGGCATGCCACGGATGGCTGGCCCTGCAAATACCTGCCCAGGCCCCAGGGATTCTGTTTAGTTTTTATTTTGGAAACACTTCATTTTTATCCTTCATAAATATTTAATATTGGCTAATATTAACTACTAATATTTATATATATTTACTGATACCAAGCAGAGTGTTTTTTTGTTATTCGTTGCAATGTTTGAATTGGATATTAGCTACTGCGAAATTGAATTTAATTTTTGAACGAATCGTTGCGCCGAGCGTGCACTCCACGGGTATCGTATCAAAATTAGTATAGCGCTGTTTAAAAAGTTCCGGAAAAAGAGCGTGAAAAACAAAAAGAAAAAAAACACAAAGTACATTGCGGGGCAATTTATCGGTACATCATTCAAGTTTGCCGGCCGATGACGTTCGTAACAAAACAAATGCATTAATATCGCCATCGGGAGCGAAGGCGATAAATTAACCCAAAAAGTAATTATAATTTGAATAACGACAGCGAAGGCGAGCGGGCAACATTTTCATTAAAATTCTCATTTGCCGCGTCACAACGTTGTGCAACGGGCGTCGCCAGCATTTTGCGGGCTTTTTCGCAAGCGCGCGCGCGTGCACTGAATTTGATCCGGCAACGGGCGCAAAACGACAAACGGATTGCGACATCAGCGCTGCGTAAACGTAATTTCATAATTAACGGCGCCCGCGTTAGAAAGCGCGCACTCGAAACAACGGCCGATCGCGTCTTTCCGATGCGCGCATTCCAGCCAACGTTGCGTCATTTTGTCCACGCTTTTGTATCGAGCGTCACCGCGGTCCGCGTTTTCCCGCTCTTTTCCCCCCCTCTTCTCCGCTCCTCCTCTTCTCTTCCTCTTCTTTTCCCTTCCCTCTCGCAACACGTCCGTTCCCGTTTTCCCGCCATTTCGGCGCATCATGTCAACTTCAACGGCTGACACTTTTCCGGCACGATTTATTTTACCCGAGAATTGTTTACGAATTAACGTTTTAAACGCCATTTTTCGAGCCAGCCGACTTTCATGAAATTTCAAACGCGACGTTCCACCGTTTCAACGTGCAGCAAATATATTTTCCAATATTTAATGTTAATTGTAAGGTTTCTCAAGTGGAAATGAAATTGGGCATGTCCCTAATACAAATATGGCATTGGTAAGGGATTAACCAGGTATATTGAATTTGAAAAAATAATATGGCATTCAAAGGTGGCCCTAGCAAGGTAAACTAGTTGGCTACTGAAGGTAACGTGTTTGGGATTGATGAGGCACCAATCAATGTTATATTTATAAATGGAACATACATTTTTTCTTTCAAAAACTGAAACGAAACTAACAAAACTAACAAAACTAACGAAACTAACAAAACTAATAAAACTAACTCTTAAAAAACAAAAAAAAAACGCATTAAAGTCAATCACGCGGCTCAAACACCGGAAATCCGTGACAAAACAATGAACCCGTTCCTTTCGTTGTCCCTCGACATTCCATTTCGCGCGCGCGTGCGAAAAATGAGGAATTCCCTTAATTGAGCAAATCGAACTTGTCGCAGAAGAAAAGTTGGGTTACTCAATCCGGCCGCCAATTGCGTTCCACGTGACATTGTCTGTCAAAGGATTATGTCACGGCATAATTTCCCACGTTCCGTTTCCGTCTCACGCGCACGCGTAATAACACGCGATGCGAAGGCCCGAACCGCGAGCGGCCAGGCCGTAAGGTTAATCGCGGAAATTCGTGATTTAATCACGCAATATCCGCTCAATGTGGAGCTCTTTGGCACAAATTTCCGTCCTTCTACTCGTTCATTATATACAGTTTTTTCCTTCGTAATGTAAGATTACAAGTGGCAAATTTACCGGAATTTCTAAAACGTATTTTTTTAATCAGGTAAATGCATGGATCGACGTATTTACGATATATATGTGGCATATACGGAACATATATGGAACACATATGGGGAATACATGGGACATATATGGGATACCTATGTGGAATATATGGAACACCGATGGGGCATATATGGAACACCTATGGGATGTATATAGGACATATATGGGACACTTATGACGAATATATGGGACACTTATGACAAATATATGGGACACCGAGGGGGCATATATGGAACACCTATGGAATGTATATAGGACATATATGGGCATATATGGGACACCTCTCGGGTTATGTGGGACACCTATGGGGCATATATGGGGCATATATGGAACATATATGGAACATGTATGGGGCATATATGGAACAGATATGGAACATGTATGGAGCACACATGGATCAGATATGGACCATATATGAGACGCACATATTTACTTTATATGTCGGATATATATTTGCCTTATACGTCGCCATATATATAACATATATACGTCATCCACGTTGATTTCTACATGGACAGTTGATAAAATAATTTTTTTCCTTGACAATATTGTTTAATACCATTAAGTATGTGCAAATGTCATAAAAATCACTTGTTAAATGTAATAAACATTTAACATCATATAAAGAGCGAGTCGTAAACCTTCGCGGGGTTACGGCCAAACAAAGAACCGCATGATTTCATCCGACCGGCCGGAATCATAAATGACGAGTTATAAGTTTCGCAAAATCGTGTACTACACTTTTAATTATGTCTTCCAATTATATTTAATCGGTTGAATTATTGCACATAATTCCATAAAGCATGACTTTTACAGCTGACAATAAAAATTTTATTCCTTCTTCTGTTGCAGGTACGTCAGTTCTAACTCGCTACTAATTGTTGGCAAGAATAATTCCCTCGAGTTTGGCGTTTCGCAATGCTGGGAGGAAAGACGAAACAATTGCCATCCCCACTGCAGGAAAAGGTTTGTGCGGGCAAAATAATGTTTTTCCTAACTTTGCAGATGGATTTAAATTGGAGTAGGTTGTGGTTCATTGGAACCATAGTAAAAATTGAAAAAGTAGGATCCTGGCTAGGTATCCAAGCCTAATTGGGACGTGACCAGGCACCCCTATAAGGTCAGTCTTCCATCAAAGATCTGGCAAGGCCTTGGCATGGTTGCCATTCGTGTCTATTTTTAACGTGGCGTCCCGATCGGGGCCATATTATTACCCGGCGTTATTTCCCCAATCATTGTTGGATCAGGTTATGTGGGTTAGTGTTAAATCAGGCCTTTCTATGGTTTTAGCAAGGCCAAACTAATAATAATTAACCCAGTTGGGACCATAATTAGACTTGACTAATTAACCTGATCGGCCAATAATTGGGGATGCAAATCGGGTACTTATATGGCCCAAGTTGGGAAGCCATGTTACAAATAAATACTAATGGTGTCCATGATATGGCCTTGCCATTAATTGACGGAATGTTGGTCTTGCCGGGGTGCCTGGTCGGTCCCCGATCATGAGACTTGGATGCCTGGCTAGAGCCCTATTTCGACCCCGTTTCAATTTTACTAATATATGGACCGGACCATATTAATACCCGGCATTATTTCCCCAATTCTAGCGCGATTCGGTTATGTGACCTGGTTTCGACCTGGTTCCAATAGGGTAACCTGTAAATCGGGCATGCCATGCCGTAGCCACAAAAGGGCCCAGTTTCATTTTTACTAGGGTATCTCCTGGACTTGATACCCCTAATAAAAATTGAATCTGGGCTGTAATAAGGTTCCGACTAGGCATCCCAACAACATCAACATTCCACCAAAAAAAGACAAGGTTCTGGCATGGATACCATTGCTATGTATTTGTAATGTGGCTTCCCGATTATATTAATTATATAAAAAGCCGGCCATATTAATACCCGGCGTTAAAAATTACTTCCCTAATATTTACCCGATCAGGTTATTTATTCTGGTCCAAGTATGGTCCCAACCAGGCCACGGAAGGGCCCCATTTAAACCCCCCCCCCCCCAAGTCCAGTTTAATTTTTACCATGGAATATATCCGCGAACTTACGATTACAATTAATGCGACATTGCCAGTGAACGGGCTGCCCCACTTAGCCTGTACTTTACGATACACCCATTAACTTTTTATACGCCCGTTCCCCGGGAGTTTATAATTTCAACTAACTAATTTGTAAAATCGCGCGCACTCGCGTATTACATTGCAATTGCGCTCTCCGTCGCGGATACGAGGGCATGAAATTTTCATATCTCTCGGTAAACGCGCAATAATCTTCAAGTACGTGTGTATAATCTCGAAAGTCGCCGTATCAACTTGCTTCGGTTTGGAAAATGTAAAATTTTCCCCGGATAGTGGAGGGGGGGGGGGACAAAATCCGGTAGAAATGTAAGACAGAAGGCGTCGCAAACTTGTCCAAGAATTTGGAACTTTGGTACATATTTGCGGTCAAATTTTGGCCAGAATTATTGTCCGAAAGTTTGTTCGGATTATGATTCGCTCGGGAACGAATCATTTCTCAAATTAAAGTCGTAACCAAGAATTGTTTTGTCAATGCGAGTCGATATTCCAATTCAAAAGTTTATATAAAATAAATATTTTCTCAAAAAGGAACGATAAATAAATTTATATATACAATAAAATACAAATTTACATATGTTTCGTGTGTAATTGTATAGCTTAGTGGTTAAGGTGGGAGATTAGCATTACATATTACATAAGTTCAAATCTCCTTAAAATTTTTTTTTTATTTCAAAAATAATCTTATATATAATATTTATGAAAAAGACCGAGTTTGACCAAATATCTTCGACAAGTTTGCAATTTTTTATTAACTTTTTTTTTTATTTAATTTTATTAGGGACATTTGGGCAGATACCTTTTTGCCACCCGGTATACGAGCGTGTCGTAAGGATAGTTCATTACAAAATTGAGGTGATAAATTATGCCGCATTTGGAATTATAAATCCACCTTCCCTTGAAAATTGCAATATTATATTTCAAGTATGCGAAATTGGGACATTTATTTAAATAGATACCGAAAAGCTTAATGGAAGTGGCGGGGGGAAGTATTACGTGCAGGGTGTGAAATTGAAAAATTCAAGCATTCGACAATCGCGCGGAATTTCGCGTGGCCCATGTTTGGCATTAAAAATAATAGCGGGAAATAATAAATGAAGCCGCGATCATCGATTATTAATCGCGAGCGTTGAACCACTCGGACTCCGGTTAACGTTAAATCGCTGAAAATATCGCGGCTCTTTGCAATAAAATATTAATTAATTCGCTAGAATGTAATGTTAAATAGCGCAACAAAACGAGGCGTGTAAAGCGATGATTGAATAACGTATTAATAGGCGATACTATTTGGGAACGAGAATTATTTAATTTATTTATTGCAAACGCAACAAAGGGGGATATCGAATTAAAATAAATGATCGTTTGTTATTTGTAATAAATTAAAATATTCTTCGCGAACAGAGTATGATGTTAAATATTAAATTGCATTGTAATTATAAAGGGGCGAAATTTACTTTATGTCGATATCCGTGTGAATTATTAAAATAAAAATCGTCCAAATAATCGTATTTACTCGATTTACGTTAAAAAATTAGTTTTTAAACCAAATTCCATCGGCGAATAATTTTGATATGTCCTTTGAAGTGATATTTTTGCAAAAAATTTATTATAAAAGTATCCCAGTAGGAAATTTTGTACTTATAGTAAATTATATATATATATTTGGACCTGGCACATCTTATATCTGGCTATGTTATATTTTTGATGATAACCAAGTTTATATCAATATATATGGGCTCATATTTATTTATCTCCCTAATAAAAATGAAATATATGGTCCATTTATGGTTCGTATCTATTTTAACAATTTCATATATGGACATATATGTTTATCCTTAATACATATATGGCCATTTATGGTCGATATATGACGATCATTGATTTCTATATAGGGAAATTATATTAATAAGCATGTTTGGCTAGAATATATCAATTATTACCATATATATCGATTATATAAATCCATATATGGCCATATATGGTTTAAGGGAACACATATATGTCCATATATGAAATTTTTATTTCCTTGTATGAATTTGTTAACACATATTGACCATGTATGATCTATATATGTTTTTCCTTAGTCCATATATGACCATATATGGTCATACGTGGTCGATATATGATAGTAATTGATATAATATTCTAGCCATATATGCTTTTAATGATTTCCTTACACTGAAATCGATTGTTATCATACATCAACTATATATGGAAATTGTTAATTATATATGGACCGTATATATTAAATTTTTACATGGGCACCATTATATTTCTGGAATATTTCTTGGTCTTGACCCTTTTTCCAAGTATATTCCCAAGGTTCATTCTTATCTATCCCAAACACCTATTTCCCCATTTTAAAACCCCATTCTATATATGGTCATATATTCGTCGTACCTCCCACGCCCCTCTCTATATTCTTTAATAATACCCCAGAACGTATTATCGATGAATAACGCGAAGGCAATAGTTAAAACGTTCATTACACTTATTTATCGCTAGTTGTGAGTCACCTTAATCACGTACCCCCCCCACCCCCCTCTCTCACCCCACATCTGGTACTCAACTTGTTATTACTCATTCCGTTTAGAAGCTGCAAGTCCGCGCTCGTCAAGCGGCCGCGTCACCGATGAAAACCTCGGCTCGTGCCCCGGCGCTCGCCGGCCGAGTCCGGAGCGCGCGCAATACGGTTGAGGTCACGCGGCGAACTTGGGCATAAAAGGAGAGCAGAGCGGGGGATGGCTTCGCGACGCGGCTGCTCCGTAATGCAGATTCGGCGCCCCGTAATGTATACGCGATTTTGCGGGGGTTACGCGGCGTTATATTATATTATTACACGAATATCAACTTTTAATTTATTTCACGTCAAAATGTGCGGGTAATGTTTTGACGCGGGGGGACATGGTGGGGGGGGGGACGCGAGCCAACCGTAAGCCCCGTGCATTTTAATGGCGGACTTCTGCTCGTCCCGCTCTATTATGTACATAATCCAATGTATGATTTGCCTTTTGCTTTACGGGTCATCCCAAAAATGTCCGAACTTTTGATAAGATTTCATTGTCTCTGGTTGGACGTTACGTTTTCGAGCGAAAATGCCTCATGCGACATGAAACGAGCCTTTTTATTATAGTAAATGAACGTTTTGTTCGTTTGTTAGTTTCGTTAGTTTCGTTAGTTTTGTTAGTTTTGTTAGTTTTGTTATTTTTGTTAGTTCTGTTATTTTCACCAGATTTTCATGCTGCGGGGATTGGTTCCGGTTTAAAAATCATTATTATCATTATCAGTATCATCACTATTATTATTATTATCATTATCAATATCATCATTATCATTATCATCATTGTTATCATTATCATCATTATTATTATCATTGTTATCATTATCATCATTATTATTATCATTATTATCATTATTGTTATTGCTATTGTTATTGTTATTGCTATTGCTATTGTTATTATTATTAATATTAGTATTATTATTATTATTATTATTATTATTATTATTATTATTATTATTATTATTACTGTTACTATCATTCAATTTCAAGCACATTTTACTAAACTGACGCGATAATTTTTTTTTTAAATTAGACAATTACATTCGGCATTCACTAAAAAGTCTAGTATTTTTTACGATCCCTTTCTCTCCCGTGTAGTTCTCAAAAACGCGTTGCAATTAAACAAGCCCCCCAAAAAGCCCACTTTTTTGCCTCTTCCGTTCTCGTTCGTTCGACGCTTCTTTTCCGCCTTTTTTTCTTCCTCCCTCCCTTATCCCCCTCCACCCGTTAATTCCTCCCGTTTTTTTTTCTCTCTTTTTTTTCTGTTCCCTGCCATCGCTCCTTTTTGCCGAAGTGCAGATGTACCTGCGCGAATGCCGAGTGCACGTGCACGCGTATACTTTGACTCGTATCTACTGAAATTACAGCATCGTCAGTCGCGCACAATACGGGTTTCTTGTTTCCTCGCGGTAAAAAAGGAACGATGGCGAAAAAGGTGGTGGTGGCGGCGGTGGGGGGACGGGGAGGGGTAGGAGGAGGTGGAGGGGAGGGGGGGCAGAAAAAAAGGAAGGAAAAGAGAGAAGCGCGCGAATAAAAGGGGGCGCGCGAGAGCGCCGCTGAAGAATAGCCGGCTACGGAGCTCTCTCGCTTGTCCCGGACAAAGGACCGCGCAACAGGTCAGCGAGTCTCGCCACGCACACACCCGAACACGTACGCGCGTTGCGCCTTGCTCGCGCCTCGCCCTCCCCTCCAACGCCGGCCGCCTCATCGCTGCGCCGTTTGCTCGCATCTCCCCTCCCCCTCCCCTCGGCGCCCCGCCGCCGCCCTTACACACGCCCGCACGACGAAACGAGTACGCTTCCTTGCGTCGCGTTCGCAGACAACGGGTCAGCGCAGTGATAAACGATTATTCGATGCGGCCTTTTTTTTTTCTCTCTCTCACTCTCTCTCCTACAGAGAGAGATACTGATACTTTTTTTAATATATTTATTTCTTATATATATAATTTCGTCTTTATCGTGGTATTACTTAAAAAAAAAACAGTTTTAATGCTTAAAAATATTTTACCTATTTTATATCTTTTTTATTTTTATATATTTTATTTATTTTATTTATTTATACCGTAAATGAGTAAAGCTACAGAAAAAATAATTCTATCTATCTATCTATCTCCCTCTTTCTCATACTGATATTTTTATATATATATTTATTTATCGTATATATCAATAAGTCGTCTTCGTCCTGGCCTTAATTCGAGCTTGTCTTTTAATTTATTTATTATATCGTCAGTTTCATTTAATTCTATGTATCCATTTATTTTGGTTTCTTTTAATCTTTTTTCGTATTCAAGAAGGAAACCTACGAATGTGTATATTATGACATTGATTTATTTGTTATCTGAATATTTTAGTTCGATATACTTTTATTGTTTCCGATAAATTGTATTTATTTATACGCGTTTATAAATTTTAAAAAGCTAGCTAAGAAAGCTAAACGAGTGGAGTCTTGCATCTGTCCATCTCTCTCTCCCTCTGGCGCGCTCTTTCCCGCGTTACTGACGTAACACCCGCGCGTTACCTCGGCTTTGGCCGCGTAATTGTACCGAAAATGCAATGCCTTTTATTCGTTGAAATAATTATTTGCCAGCGGTGATTCATTTAACAATTGGGTTCTCGATGGAAACCAAGTGCGACCGTTTTATTTTTAAATTTTATACAATAGTTATAATAATATACTGAGAGAAAAATTTGTAATTCTTTTCTGTATTTTGAGCACATAATAGCGGCATATCTCGAAAAAGTACAATGAAAACTTGTAGAATATATTCACAAAAGACCTAAATATTACGATTTGGTGTAAATATGATAAGAATGATAACAATAACAATGACGACAATAGTATTGGCAGTAAAAATAAAAATAATAATAATAATAATAACAATAATAAAAACAATAACAATAATAAAAACAATAATAATAATAAAAACAACAATAATAATATCAATAATAATAAAACAACAACAATAATAAAAATAATAATAATAAAAACAACAATAATAATAAATATAATAATAAAAACAACAATAATAATAACAGTAATATTGTATTATTTAAATTTTAAAAATTTAAAAATTCATTCACATTGCATGCACTTATTAAGTTACATAATTTTGATTTAGATAGCCCCATTACGTAAAAGCATTTCTTTCTTTTTTTTTTCAGAGTATTCTATGAGTATTGTCAAGTTTTCACATTTGATATATGCAAATAAACACGTTTGCACGTGTTATTTTTGCGAATCCGGTACCCGTGGAACGTAAAAAAAAAGAAAGGGGAAATGATTATATAGTGTTTCGTTTCCTAACGGAAAATTTATGCCAGAGCTGTGTTAAAATTCAAAATTCAAACGTCATTTTCGCGACGATTCAATCGAAAAATAGTAAATGTCTCTTTTTTTTTTTCCACCCGATGCTTTTAATATAAAACCCGTTACGCGGGGAACTAAATTATCATACATTTTTCAGAATTTAGATGTACCGTTTGATAAACAAGTGGCGAACTGTTAAAAATAATTCCATATAAATATTGTAATTAAATCTTTGGTATGCATTATCTGTTTACGTAAAATGCGAGGGATTTGTTTCTAAAAATACAATGGAATGATTTTAAAATCGAGTGGTGGGTATATTTTAACAAAAAAAACATCGAATATAACGTTTTAACGATTTTATATAAGGAAATACAAAAGTCATATATGGACATGTATGTTTTTTTTTAATTTATACATGACCATATATGGTCGATATATGGTAATAATTGATATAATATTCTAGCCATATGTGCATTTAATAATTTCCTCATATTGAAATCAATTATTACCATATATCAACCATATATGGCCATATATGGATTAAGAAAATACATATGTATGTCTATATATGGATTAAGGAAAAACATATGTCGATATATGAAAAAATGTATATGTCGATATATGAATTTTGTATTTCTTTATATGAAATTATTAATACATATATGGACCATATATGGATCATATATGTTTCATTTTTATTAAGGGAAGTTGCCATTTGTGCCCATTTTTAGGTATAGTATATATGGCTAGATTATTATATAAATTATTGCCATATATATGAATTATGTATATCCATATATGGCCATATATGGATTAAGGAAAAACATATATGGCCATATATGAAATTTCTATTTTTTTTTATAAAATGTTTAATGCATATATGGACCATATAACAAGGTAAATATTTATATGTGCCCATATATGAAATTTCTATTTTTGTTATAAAATGTTTAATGCATATATGGACCATATTCCCAGGTAAATATTTATATATAGCCATATATGATATTTCTATTTTCTTTTATGAAATTGTTAACACATATATGGACCATATACCCAAGTAAATATTTATATATATGTTTGCCATGTACGTCTCATATATGTCGCCATATATGTTGATTTGATAAATCGAACAAATAGTCGCGTTCCTCGAATACCAGACATTAAATCCTAATTAAATCATCCCGCCGCGCATTGACGGTTTCAACGGACGGACACACACAAAAAAAAAGTATCTTAGGAACAAGTGTCATAAATTAATTTGCCGTAATTCACAATGATCGCGAAACGTTTGAAATATGTGAAATTTAATTGGACCGCTGGAGCACGCGAATTAATTAGAATATAAACGCGCCGCGTTAGTTTTCGATGATTCGAAATACACCCACCCACCCATATATACATATATATACATATATAAACACACACACATATATATATATGGTTTGTCTCGACAACGCACTTGAAATTCTTCGACCGCGTTGATACAAACCTCCGCGCGATCATCGAAACGCGAGCGAACAAGGGACCGTACGAGGGGGGGGGGAGGTGTACGATGACACGTCACCGGGGCGGGGGGGTGGGGCGGGGACTCGATCGATTCGTCATGCGACGCAAAAGCCGGCCCACGGTCGTTTTTAAATTAACATTTCCATTGAACGTCGGAAAATACTTTGACCAATAAACCGTGGGTGGGGCGGGGGGTGGGGCGGGGGGGGGGGGTTCAGATACTG